>JANHFR010007080.1:0-10469 GCA_032468015.1 Mimophis mahfalensis | reverse complement strand
GACCAAGGCCTAGTCAGCCATCTTATCTACACTTTACAACAAATACATTTTTTAGGAGTTCAGTACAGATTGAATAATTCTAACAATTAGTCTTAAAAAAAACACATGTTGTCCTGTCCCATCATACCTGTTTTAATGGTTTGATAGATTGATTGGGTAGTCTGGGAAAGCAAATGGCTTCTGTATCATTCTGGTAACAGGAATTGGCCTTCAGGTTAGGTGCTAAAATCTAATTCCAGACAAGAATTAGTCACAAGAGAATTCTGAAAACAACTTGTACAGAAACGGATTTATAATCAGAACTGTTCTAACAAATCCCCAAAAGCTAGTTGTGTTTCTGCAAGGTGAACGTGCGGCTTGATTTCTTTTTTTTTCCTTTTCCCCTTTTGCTTGATATACTTGTGATTCCATTTAAACCACTACATCCCCCAGTTTATTCACCTCTTGAATTGTTTTTATGTGTGGAATTAAAGAACCGACTGTATTTCTGTGACAATGCATAAACTCTAGTAATAAACTGTTTTTGAAATCAGCTGCTGCTTTGAATCCATTTTTTATCTTCCTTATACTTTTTCATAGTGCTGTATTCCTCATTTCTATATTATTCAAGTTCTGATATGAACCAAAGAGTTCCTGAAAGCAGATATATTACATAAAGTCTTTGGCTTTTTAACAATAGGCTATAGAATTAATCTGACAGTGAAATAGCCTATTACTGTCTCATGTTACTACTACGTTGTAGCTGGATATGCCTTGATGCATGCTGGAAAACCGTCTTAAATTTAAAGGGCCGATGATACAATAGAATAAAATTGTATGCTCTCAGGAATAACACAAGTACCTTATATTAGCTGCCTCTAGTTTTTTGAAATGCTTTTTCATAAAACCTAGTTTTGCAGCATACCATGGTTCTATTCCAATTACAAATAGATTACAAGCTTTGAACTGCTTATTTATTCAGCCTACACATGAGCAGGGAGCAAAACAAAATGTCAACCAGCAATGTCAACCTTCACCGTAGCAAAAAAAAAACCATGGATCCAACAAAGCAGCTTTGTATCAGGTGTCTCATAGTAAGACTCCATTTATGGAAAAGGCAACATGTATGCAAATGGAAGGCATAATGTGAGGGGTATCTGGATGGTAATAAAAAAGTGTTGTATTCTTATGTGATGCAGCGTAAGCCTTGCCAGCCATCTAGCAAAATGAGTAGAAATGCATTTGCTACTTAACAGGTATATAAATCTTTCTCTAGATAAGGAACAAGAAGTTAATAAAGGTTGTGTTTTGAAGAGGAAGCTAGGGACTGTGCGTAAGTCCTTATTTATGGATGTGGGCATAAAACTAATTTACGCAATAATCTATAATCTGTGGCCATAGATACGAGCAAGTTTTTGTTCTGGTCCTGGGGCATGGCAAATTTATTGTATCGACAATTGGGAGACTCCTGGAAAGTACGTGGGATGCAACCCTAAATCACACAAATTGTACAACAAGCCATGTTGTTTGTTGTATATGTTTGATTGGATGTTTTATGACTATAGCTATATATGGGAACTTCATATAATTTTCAGAGGCTTAAAAACTCTTGTGTTCTAGAAAGGAATCATGTATCCTACTTTGTTCTAAGGTGGATCACTTTATATTCCTTGACACTGCCTCCTCAAGATTTCACCCTGGAGTTTCCTCCGGACCCATCTGGCAAAGTCAAGGAATAAAAAAAATACACACACCCATATCCCTTCCCAAGAGGAATGGGAAGCATTCTACAATGTCTGAAAAAGGCTTTCTGCAGTAAATATAAGGAGATAGGACTGTACGTGACCAGTTGGGGTTAATATACCTTCACAGGGATAGCTGGTTATTTTTAAATTAAATTTACATAATGAGAGTTTCGAATTGTAACATAAAATGCTTCTGTAAATTTGTTTTGATTCTTGGGAGTGTGGTTTTGTGCCTAGCTGGACATAAAAAGAGGTCAGAAAATATTGCAGAATAGGCCTACTATTGCTAGTAGTGTGGGTTATTTTTGTTTTATTTTTTATTGATTGGTTTCTCTCTACTCCCTCCTGTTCACATTCTCCTTCTCAAGTGCTTAGTGAAGAGATCCAAACAAGACATTAGCAACTGAGGCTAAAATTGTTTGCCACTGAGGGACCAATCTTTTCCTAAGTTCAGTGCAAAAAAATATATTCAGATAATGAGAATCTAACTGCCTACAAGTTTATTGAAACTGCCATTTGCTGCAAATGGCAAATTACATTGCGGTATTTTTTTCCCCCTAGACTGTAGATCTATATTTTACAGTTGTGTGTTATTTGGCTGTGTGAGTCAGACCATTTATCAGTATTGTGAAGGTTTTGAAAGTTTTGATTTATCAAAAGCTTTTTCATTTGATTGATAATTCTTACATTCTAGAGTGCACATTCTAAGTAATAGTTTAGTTATTGATCAGTCATACGACCATAACAATAAAATAAAAATAAAATACACAATCTGATTCCAGGATAAAATAGATAAAATGCAGTGATAAAATACATGTGTGGTAATAGAAGGAGTCAGCAATCAGATAAATGCACCAAATTACAGGGTATTTCTATTAGTTCAATGTATAGCTCAACTGCTTTAATTATAAACTGAGCAGTTCTGCTTACAATATATACATGAGAGCCCAGGAGGAAGTAAAATAATCTGTGATTCAGATCGCAGTGTGCTGTTCTTTCCATGTTGAATGCTAGTCATTCTTGGCTAACATTAATTAGAGTTAACCCTGCAACTATGTTGATGTGGATGGATCGAAAAGAACCTAAACCAGGAACTGGAGGCTCGACCCAATCTGTAGCAATTTACTTACAGATATTTACAGAAGAAGAAAAGAAAAGTAAGCAGCATCTTAGGACCAGGCAATACAAGGCTTGGTTGTGGTTGAAAAGGAGAGCACAGGAGTTTTGGGGGCAAGCATGCAACCCTCTCTTTTATAGGCTAGCATAGCTGTTTGAGAACAGGTGCAAACTAGCATCATTTAGGTACAAAACCCAGGCTTCTTCCAGACAGCCTGTTGCCAGCTAAGTGAGTGTGGTGTGGCTCCCAGGCAGCCATCTTAACTCACATTTAACATGCATTGAAATCAATTGATGAACACAAAATATTCAACATTCTGATAAGGGTTATAAGCAACTAAGCCTGAGGGGAAGGGAGGCAGAGCGCACATTTAGAGCATGCACATTGAAAGCATGATTTGGAAGAACCATGTTGGCACTGCATAAACCAAACATCTATCTCCTGCTAATTGAAGAAGCCTGATTCTTTTTCAGACCTGCATACATTTTTACGGGGGGAAAGTTCCCATACTTTAGGAGACCATTCATGCTACAACAATCAGGGGTATCTTTGTCTATGCATATACCCCCCCCCCAAAAAAAAAATCAGAATGCTTTAATGTAGAGCAGGATGGTGCTCTGCTTGCGTGAGATCCAGAGTGTTTTTCAACCATTTTCAAAGATTCAACAGCCCCTTTATACCATGAATCCCATCATGAGATACTCAGAACTCCTACACATATGTTTATAATAGATCCATGGGATGCTTTTTCTAGATGCTTTGGCAAACCCTTATCTTTACTGCAGAATTAAGAAACAGGGTCTAGTTTTATATTGATAATGATTTCTTTGTATTTCTATTAAAGGTCAATGCAAGTTTCAAAATCCATGTGGTGGGTATTCTGGCAGGGAGGGAATCAGACTGATGATCTCAGCATTGCTGGGCCATGACACAATGTCCTACTGTACACTTTTTTGGGGTCACATTTTGTCCTTCTTTCCCCCATCCAATGCTACACAAACATACAAAAGAATGCAACCAATCCTTAGGTTACAGTGGCAACTGGAACCAGAATTTCTGTTGCTCAGAAATGTAGTTGTAAATGTCGTGTGAGCACATCACTTAACGATAGCAAGGCTGGAAGTCGCAATTGCCAATGGAAAAGAATATTTGTAGCTGAGGGTTGAATCATGGGCTCTTTGGTGCTCTCTGAGCTTTATTGTTTTGCTGCAGGTATTTCATTACCAAACTAGGTAACATCATCAGTGCTTGTAGGAAGTGGGGCTTCCTTACATTTTATATATTATTGGCCACTAATGTATGCAGTCCTGATTGCCATTATAACTGCAGGAGTGCACAGTTCATTAAGCAAGAAGAAACAGGTGTCTCATGGGGACACAATGTTAAGTATTATTAACATGGTCTTGCAATTCTTCCCCCAGCAACATCCACTTAGGAAGGAGGCATAGAAGCTCACCCACACAGTTCCTGATAATTGCTGTCTCCTGTGTAATTATCTCCTTTCCTGCCTTCCTGAGGAGGTCATGTGATATCCTGACCACCCACTCATTTAAACCCTATAAAAAGGATTACCTGTAATTGTGCAACATTAGAATTAGAGGTGGCATAATTGTTGACTGTGAGAGAGATGTGTTTTTATGAATAAATGTGTTGTATGACATCATTGCTCTGCGGTCCTTCTTGGGCACGATGCCCATGTCCTCACAACTTGACACACACAAACACCATGGGCAGGTGGGGTGGTTGCTGCAGGTAGGCACATACTTTGGAATGCAGGGGAGTGCTATAGAGTCCGGGTTGGAAGGGTGCTGCAGGGGGACACATGCTACAGCTTCTCCTTAGCAAGGTCTGCAGGAGAGAAAAAAAAGATGGGAGTGATTTATGAACTTCCCTCCTGGTTTCACCATAGGCTGTCCTTGTGGAAACCAATAAGGAATGTTGCAAATGGCAATCACATGACTGAAGGACGATGCAATCACTGTAACTGCAAACCAGATGACAAAGAGGGGGCTGTTATAGTTGGAACTTTGAGAACTTGTTGTACTGTAAGTGCCACTCATTGAACACTGTCATAACTGAATCATTTCTGAACAAGTGGTCATCATCCAAGGATTTCTCTCAACAGCTTGTAGTGTAATTCTAAGAATTCAATAACATTCTGAAAATAATAATTTTAAAAAATATATTCTACATCAGAAAAACTTTGGCCTGGAATAATAAATATGCTTGCAGATAAAAATCCTGATCTGTATTAGTATATATATATATTGTTGCAAAAGTACAAAGTAAAGCCAGATGGTGTTAGCATACCAGCCTCTAGTCCTTAAGTGAGCAAATAAGTATGCTAGCATTATGTTCCCCTGACTGCTGGGATCTATTTTGCCACCATAATGAGGCTGGTGACTGGTGCTATCTTTACTGTTTTAATGCAAGACAATTTAAGGAAAGCAATTAATAGAGTCCTCTTGTTCATTTCCACTCCCACCAAGTGTTATCTGCCAGAAGAGGAAAAAACCCTAGTGATTTCTTTCCTTGATATGTATTGAGTGGAGATGGATTGAAGGTTTATCTAATTTTTAAACTGCCTGTTTAACAGATAGCAGGTATAGAGGGGCTCCACACAGGTCATGTGTCAGCAGGGCTATTTCTAAGCCCCAGTCTAGCACTTGCTAGCCCACCTTTAAAATGCCCTGATTGACAGTCTGTAGCTATAATGGGTAACAGGATGGAGTGGGGTGTGTGTGCATTCCTAAAACATTAATAGAGCTGTTCTCCTTCATCCCATGCCTGTGATTTGGGCTAATTTTAGACAAACATTAAGCGTTTTGCCAGTTTGCCAAAATTATTGATACCGATTCTCCCAAGCCTGTCAGAACTGGCTGAATACCACCTCTGGTCAAGCTAAATTCCCCACAGAGAAGAGTGACCAAAGGGCATGGGTCAGTTTCATAGAAACATAAGAGTCCAATGACAACTGGGTAGACTTGCACCCTAACTACCTCATGTTGCCCATGGACTGTGTTCATGACCAAAAAAAAAAAATGTGTTGGGAAAGAAGGGACTGTATCAGGATACTTTAAAGCTGGAAGAACTAAAGATAACTTTAAATTGCCTCTATTATAGACTGGAAATTAAATAAAAGCAATATCATCATCATGGGGCTATGAAACATAACAATAGATACTCAGGGAAAGTTCACGCCACAATTAGACAAATAAGAGGACAACAGTTGATTAAGGGAAGACATTATTGTCATTGTTTTATTATAGATATGGGGCTGAGCAAAGCTGAATTGCCCAATTTCAGAGTCACTCACAATTGATACAAGATTGCTAGAAATGTCTCCTGGTTCTCAATTAAACTTTGAAGCATTGTGCTATCATAACTTTCCATCTTTACATTGTCTTCAGCCTTTTCGTACAGAGAGGTGATTCATTAGTTTAGAAAATAAATGAAGGATATATGTCAAAAGTAAGGATTTGATTGTTGTACAGATTTCAGCGGGAAGGAATCTTAAGTAGGTGTTCGTTATTAAAATTTTAAAAGAACAACACTTTTCCTAGATTGTGCCTAAACAAGTAATAATTATAGTAAGCATGACTACTAATTATTATGCCATTCAGGATTAGGAGGACATGTGCATTTTTCTTAGTATGCAAAACAAAACCAGAATAAAATAACAATGACTTTTTTTTTGTTCAAAATGTTGCATTATTGAACTCAAAAGGGAATATGTGAGAAATCGCTACCATGGATATAATGCCCAGTTGACATATTGCCATGCTGAAAACTTTTGAAAAGAAAGGGCATTTGTTTTTAAAATTTATCTTTAATAAGACAATCCTTTTTAGAAATATATTTACTTATGTAGGATTCTGGAAGAATTCACATCAGTGTTATTAGCATTTTCCCGTATATATTGATTTATGGATTCTGCTTAAAAAGTTAGTCAGAATCTAATTTCTATTTTTTACTTGGTTTTGAATGATAAACGTCAGGACAGATATGAAAAGGCCATACAGGTAACAATTCTTTGGAGAAATTAAGACACCTGCTCGCTTGAGGTGGATTTGATTTATAAGTTATGGTTAAATAATTTAGCAATTCTTTTCTACCATCAATTATTTATGTACTTTGTTAAACAATGTTCCAGATGAGCAAAGGTTGATAACTTTATTGACAGACTGGAAAATCAATCTGCTAGATCAGTGGTTTGCTCATTTTGGATTTAAAATATGGGTTTAATGGGATTTAAAGGAACAATGAAATATTGGCAAGGGAGGAGGATGGTACATGTGGGGAAAAGCAAGGTATACCATACTACAGAAATTCTTGCCAGGGAAGTGACTATAGCTTTCAAAGAATGCTACCCATGAACATTCAAAGAAAAGCAACCCCTTGAAAGCTTTGTACATACCTGACTCTAGAAAGAGTGCAGAGAAGAGCAACAAAGAAGATTAGGGGACTAGAAACTAAAACATATAAAGAATGGTTGCCGGAACTGGGCATGTCTAGTCTGATGAAAAGAAGGGCTAGGGGTGACATGATAGGAATAGCATGTTCCAATATCTCAGGGGCTGCCACACAGAAGCGGGAGTCAAGCTGATCTTCAAAGTAGGGGTCACCAAACTTTTGGATCTCATGGACCACTACATTTATAATTTTAAAGCCTGTGGACCACTAATATGATTTTTTTTAAAATGATAAATAGTATTTAGTGCAATATAAAAAATGCAAATAATTTTTTTCCAGACCACCAACATTTTCTCACGAACCACTGGTTGGTGACCACTCCTCCAAAGCACCTGACGGAAGGACAAGAAGCAATGGTGGAAACTAATTAAGGAGAGAAGCAACTAAGGGGAAAATTCCTGACAGTTAGAGCAATTAATAAGTGGAACTTGCCTCCAGAAATTGTGAATGCTCCAACACTGGAAGTTTTTAAGAAGAGATTGGATAACCATTTGTCTGAAATGCTGTAGGGTCTCTTGCCTAAGTAGGGGGTTGATCTCCAAAGTCCCTTCCAACTCTGTTATTCTATATTCTAATATATAATCATCCCTGCACAAACAGAAAGCTAAAATAGGCACAAACCCTTTGCCTGTGCATTAGGAATGCGCCATTGGGAGACTTGAAATTCCAGGTTAATGATAAATCATCATGGAGAAAATGTATTGGGTCATTAGGGTTAGGAATGACTTAATGGAACATAACCTACCAATAAATTTCTATGGTGATATTGCGATCCAAGTCCACGATGGGCAGCACATCAACCTAAAACCATTGTTGTCACCTTTTGTGTTTTCCAAATTCATGCTGCTCAAATTGCATTACTAACCAAATGAAAAAGAAAGTACATTACCTCATGAAAAAATGAAGAAAAAAGACATTAGACATTTGGATTTGCTATGGGATCTTCGGAAGATTTGGCTTATGCAGATTAAATGGGATGGATTCTGTAACTCAACAATGGAGGATATTAAGTATTAAGATCTAAATGCACCGTATGTGTTGCTCATCTTGCATTTTCCTGGATGTATATATTCCTGAAGGGAAGGGACACAAAACAGGGTCCAGATGTTTAAAAGCAAACCAGCTTTTGTCACAAGAAATAAATTCTTTACTAGTGCACTAATTATAGCATTCAATTAAATATGCACTTTTACTTTATTATTGCTGCATTCTGTCATTTAATTGTATTATTGGTGTTTTATCCTTTTATACAACACTATAACACAATCCATGTACTCCAAGAGATATTGTTTGCCTTCCATCCTTTACAAATATGTAATTTGTTGCTTGTGTAATCAAGCTGGTATCCCATTCTCAAAGTTTAATTGTGTAAATATTGACTCAAGAATAACTTCTAGTGAATGAAAGCAGGAGAGAGAGAATGCAATGGAGAGAGCTGTTCGTAGATAGCCTATTCAAGACAGTAGTTTTGTTTGTTTTACCAAGATTGAACAATTATCCTACTGTAATTACAAAGCAATTCATGTAATTTTCTTCATAAACAATTTTCTTGAAATTGAGAATGTGTAACAAATGGAATAGCTTTACAACACACAAATCAAGATGTTCTGTTGTCACTTATTTCTCCCAATTTTTATATATGGTGAATAGTTATACGAGGTGCGAAAATTAAGTAATAAGACTGGCAACGTAGTGTTTGAGCTGGCAACACTTGGGGGGGCAGGACTTGGAGGTGCAGCAGGTGAACATATGATATGCCTTTGCTAGAGTCCTTTGGTTGTCCATAGCAAATTTTTTTGTGAAACAGTTTTTTCTAGTGCGTTCTAAAATTCAACTTTCCCCCAATCATTCTGACTGTCAAGCAATGATCTGAATGTACAAGATTGAAGATTCTGTTGACATTTTCATTGGTTCTTGAAGATGAAGGCCTTCTGCTGCATGGTTCATCTTCAATCGACTCTTTCCCTTCTGAAAATGCCTTAACCACCGAAAAACTGAGGCCCTTGACAAAACACTGTCTCTGTGAGCCTACTGAAGTTTTGCAAAACTTTCCATTGCACTGTGCTCAAGTCTGAAGCAAAACCTGATAGCACACCATTGCTCGAAATGATGTCACTCATTTTCAGAACACACTAGAAAAAGCTTTCACACACACAAAAAATTCGTTATGGACAACCAAATGACTCTAGTGAGTTCAAACTCGTACTGAAGGCATATCACATGTTCACCTGTTGCCCCTCCAAGTCCCATTTCCCAAGTGTTGCCAGTTGCTACATTTCCAGTCTCATTACTTAATTTATACACCTCATATGTATCTTTGAGAAAGAATATGATGATATTGAAAGATCTCCTATTCTCCCGTTCTATTTTCCTTCTTTGCTGTGATAATTTTGGTATATTGCTGATGGAGGCAACCTCAAATTTTAAATTCCTACCTTTATACTCTCACAAATTACTACTTCCACCCCCACACTTGCATATCCTTACAAAGGTAATACCGCTTCATTTGTCAATATTAAAAAGCCTTTGGCAACTGGTGATTTGTTTCCTCCACACTTTACTTATTGAAAAGGCAGCTGGTTGTTGTTGGGGTTTTTTTTTTTTTGTTCCCTTAATACAAAGTTGAACATATAACATACAATTTGGCAAGTCAAGTGATGAATGGTCAACCACTCAATTGCTTTTCCTCTACATATCTTCACTTAAGTAATTTGGGCCATTTGTGGGAAACTGCAGGTGTCCACTTTGCTACATCAACATCATTTAAATCCAGAAAGATCTCAGTGTTCTGTTTGTCTATTGGTATAATCTCCATCACAATGATGCATTTCGCAACCATATCCAAAGATATACATCTGAATGTATGCATTTAAAGGATTATGTACAATATTAACTTTATTGCAAGGGTGACGCAAAGAGTCAATTGAAATTAGAACTTGCTATTTTTAGGCACATACTGTATTTGACGGGCCCTTACCTTTATTTTTGGTTGGGGCTTTGGAAAGGAGGTCGGGTGAGGGCAGAGGTCAATGGGTTAGTTATAGAAAGAGGCCTCTTTTATGTTTCTTATCGGGTTATGTTAGGGAGGAGGGAGGGTGAGAAAGCTGTGGGTGAATGTGGGGGGATTCCCCCAGCCGAATTTAGATCCAGACTGG
>JANHFR010007079.1:28165-41901 GCA_032468015.1 Mimophis mahfalensis | reverse complement strand
ACAGAGATGAGCACTGCCCCCTAGAGTCGAGAACGACTAGCACATATGTGCGAGGGGAACCTTTACCTTTACCTATAGATATCCATAATCTAATGAAGTTAAATGTTTCAAATATCTTTTTGATTTATTTTTCCATTTCCATTTTCTTCACATCCTTATTACGTAGTCCCTCAAATTCCACAGCAATTTTAAGATTTCAGTGGATACAAAAAAAGACATTTGTAGGAAAACCAATTGCACAATTACTACCTGGGGTGCAAATAGGCAATTATCTTAACCTTGGGGCCCTTGAAAGAATGCAATCAGTCTTTTTATTATCTCTCTCTCTTTTTTCTTTTTAGACTGCAGAGTCCACAGTGTGGCTCTGAGATTAGAAGCTTGGCTGCCGACAACTGAAGCTAAAGTTTGTCCAGTTGTTTTATTTGTTCGGATAAGGCTTAATTTAGCTCCAGTTGGATGACTCTCATTAATATCATTTGACAATTATAGGTCAAAACGGTGGAAGAACATTATACCCAAATTGCTTTCATACAGATTACATGAACATCTATTATCCTTAAGACTTGAAAAAGTAAAAGATGCTATCAAATAGTGGGTTTGGGATATAGAATCACAGACTGATCTAGCTTTATTTCAAAGCTGTATTGACTTTTCCAACAAAGAAACCCTGAGATGCTTTCCAGAAGCTTATTTATTCTGACTTCCTTGTCACAAGTATTAATGGGCATTTCCTACAGCTTTGCTGTAGTGCTTTTTCTTCCTCATTTTTAGGGGGTAAACACCGTAACACAATCCTCTACAGGGTTTTCCTATGCAAATCAGATAAGACTGAGACAATTGTACGTAATCATTTCTGCTTTACTCTGACTCTCAACAAAGATGAATTCAGTCTGTATTAGAAAAAAAACCCAAGCCATGTAAATTTACTTTATATTCAAAATGACTTAGCTGATAGTTTTAAATTTATTGCATTCTTTTTATAGCTTTAACATTCTTTTAGTTGGTAACAGGATTGGTTTGAATTAGCTATTGAATTTTAAGTGTTTTTTTTAAATATAGGTACACTGGTTCCTTATTATTTTATATATTACTCTTTGTTTTATCAATGATATTTTTAGTTTGCATTTTGGTCAGAGACTGCAATGAAACATTCATTCAATTATTCTCTATGGAAGGAATTACGAATAACTGGATCTTGTGACAGCTTTCTAGGAAAACAATGTGCACATTCATAGAAGCCTGACAAAACTGCAAGGCATGATTGATAAAATCAAATGGATGGATTTGCACATTGTGCTAAACCAAAATCATACAAATCATTTTATGTGTTACACAGTGATGTATGATTTCCATATGTGCAGATCTTGTGAATGGGTGAAGTGATAGTAGCAGACTTCCAATAGTTTTTGTATGCTCCCATTTAAATTTATAGAGCATATTTGAATACCTGATGCAGTATCACGTCCTCAGGTTGAGGGTACCCCACATCTTAGCTGAGTGAAATATGGCAGATACTTGCTAATTGTACTTCTTATTGGTTCTACAAGGCATTAAAATGATGGAGCTGTCAAGGACACATCACTAGAATTAAAGCTGGGGATACAGACTTTGAACTTTTGAGAATTGATGACTGTGCATGCACAGGGAAATTTTAAGAGTATGTGGTAAACAATCTGGGAACTTTAAGCCTGATCTGGAACACAGGCAGTCCTTGACTTATGACACTAATGTGATCTACTCATCACAACGATACGTTTGGATGGTGGTAAATGGATCAGTCACACAACTGACCCAATTTCATGATGTGTTCTGCAGCAACATTAAGCAACCATTGCTGTCATCAAGCAAAGCAATAGCTTGCTGTAGGTACAGTTTTTCAGAAAACTGGGAGCAAAGGTTATTTTTTTAAAAAGGACCATTGTGAAATGTGGCCACTTGACTGTGGAGTGTTGCAAACAGCCTTAAATGTGGTCCAGTTCCTGAGCACCAAAGTTCAGTCATGTAACCACAGGCAGGGGTGTGTGACCATCTGAACTTTCATTCTGGGTGGTAAGTAACCTCCAAGTAGGTCTCTTGTAACTTTGAATGGTTGCTAAGCGACCAATAACAAATCAAGGATTACTTGTACAGCTTTCCAAATCAGAAATCTCATTCAGTTAAGATCAACAACTCTGCACAGAGACATTATATTTTTGTCAGGCAGGCATAACAGATATCTCTTACGGAGAAAAATAAAGAACTAAAAGTAGATTAACTTTGTGAAAACTGAAAGTTTATAAACCCCTGTAGAATTCAGAGATAGCTTTGAAGAAGGAATGTAAGAATGCAAGAGCTATCAACTTAGCCTTGGGGAGAAGAGGGGGTAAGAAAGAAATTCAAGATAATCCTTTCTTAATTGGCATAAGAGAAAACAGAGAGAAACTCTGACAGGTTCTCAAGATTCTATTTATTATATCGGGACTTCTGGATTGATCTTCAATGAGGTTGGATGTGTAGACTGCGATCTCTATAGCCCCATGCCAAGCTTACCCATTTGGAGGACTCTGAAAAGAGCCTAAGCTTCCCTGGAGGGAAGCAAAGTAAGGAGGAACTGCTGGTCAGGTAGAGCCACATCTCCCCCCCGCCACCCCGATGCAGAAAGCCCCCTAAACCTTCGGCGAGTCAAGCAGTGGTTAAATGGCTGCCATGAAGCCGAAGACAGCACCGGACAATAAGACTGTGGAGAAGAAGGAAGAGGAGAAGAAGAAGAAATGAATGGAGTAAGTTAATGGGTGAGACTATTTTTTTCGATATGAAATAATAATCCCATGAAGTTTAATACCCTGAGACTTGGTGTTTAATATGAAAAAGCGGCAAAAGAACTTGGTTAACAAGGAAAACATTTGCAATTAAAGAGCGATATCTTTGGACAGAGAGGAAGCAGCTTCCAGACTCCAGTAAAAACTTTGAACTTACAATTGGTCAGTGCTTGAAAATTGGAATCAAATCATGTTTGTAGGCTTGTCTATTTTGCCATTATGCTTGAAGGGGTAGTGAAAAGGGGTAGTGAAAATGGCAGAAACTGAAGATATATATGATATGATCTCTCCAAGGCTCTAAAGCATGGTGGGTAAATTGGACAGGTTTTGTGAAAACTTGAGAATTAATATGCTGGAGGTGATGTTTAAAATTCAAAGCACATCAGAGGTGATGGAATTAGTAGAACAAATAAACCTAAAAATGGAGTGACAGACTGTAGAAGAAGAGGGGGAGAAAAAAAATTAAGCAAAAATGATCAAAGGGGTAGATGGAGCAGCATGATTGATATTACCAGCAATTTAAAGAGCAAGGTTTGATACAAAACATGGAACTAACAAACCAGATGTTGCAGGAGGAGAAACTAAACATAACAAAACAGAGAAATTACTACTTGAAGAGAGAAAGGAATAACTCAGAAAAAGAGACAGAGACCATTTAGAGTTTGTGGACTTACGGCAAGAGGTGGAAAAGTGTATTTTGCAGATGGAAGAAGGGAAAATAAGTGCAGATAGAGACAAAAAAGATGGGGAAAAAGAGCTGGAAGGAAATACTGAAAGACTGATAAGGAGTGTAAATGCAAGGAGAAGGAGGGGTGATGGGCAAATTTAGATGAAACAGAAGTTAGGAAGATTAGAAGTTAATGCCTATAAAAATGTGATAAAATATAAAAGAAACTAGTTTTGTTCTATTAGAAATGAATTGATTCATAGTTGATATTTGTTGATAAATGATTCATAGTGGATATTTGTATAGATAAGATGATAAATGTAGTAAAACTGGGGAAATGTGATTAATCTCTAGATTAGGGTTTTGAGGATTAAAATGTGATTTGTAGTTGATATTTGTATAGATAAGATTATAAGGAAAGTAAAATGGGGAGAAGTTGGGGAGAGTATTAGAGAAATTACCATAATCCTGACAAAAAATGATGAAATATAAAAGAAATTAGTTTGGTTTTACCAGAAATGAATTGATTCATAGTTGGTATTTGTTGATAAACAGTGGTTATTTGCATAGATAAGATGATAAGGATAGTAAAACTGCAGAAATGTTATAGAAATTATGGATTTTGATATGATGAATTGGATTGATTAAAGTTGAACACATGGAGACAACACAAGAATTTAAAATGATTAAAAATGTGGTTAAATGATTAAAAAATGATTTATATGACTTCTAAGAATTGAATGAATTGAGGAAATGAGATTTACATGTATAGATAATATCATAAGGAAAGTAAAACTGTATAGATAATATCATAAGGAAAGTAAAACTTAGCTATTGCTAAGCACCTTGATTTGTGTTTAATAGATTGTAAGCTGCCTTGAGTCTCCGGAAAAGGGCGGCATATAAATGGGATTAAAAAGAAAAAAGAAAAAAGAAATGTTATAGAAATTCAGGATTTTGACACAATGAATTGGATTGATTAAAGTTGAACACATGGAAGAAATACAAGAAATTTAAAGGATTGAAAAGGATTAACATATGACTGACATGATTTTTAAGAACTGAATGAAATGAGGAAATGAGATTTACAATTTGTACTTATAATTTGTATAGATAAGATGATAAGGAAAGTTAAATGGTGCAATTGTAATAGAAATTAAGGATTCTGACATGATGAAGTACACTGTCTAAAAGTGAATACATGGAAGAAATATAAGAAATTTAAACGTTTAAAAATGTGGTTAATATGAACTTCAAGAACTGAATGAAATGAAGGAGACTGATAAATATTATTAGCATAAAATGAAAGGGGGGGAATGATATTGTAGGATTAACCTGATTTGACTATAAATGGAATGATTTATTGTAAACAATTTCTTAGATAAGATAATAGGCAAAATTTAATTTGGAGAAATGTTATAAAAATTAAGAATTTTTGATGGATATGTATATTACCCAAAAACTACTCTGTTCATGCATAAGAGGCACATGTAAAGGGAAAAAATACAATTAAAATTACTTTTAAAAAGATTCTGTTTATTATTTCCTATAACATTCTGTAAAAATAGTCCTTCTTTGTCTGTTACTTGGCTTTGCCTTCCTTGAAGAGATGACACTATTTAAGCCAATGAAGTCCATCTCCAAGGACAAGAGAAAGGAATTGAACAGTAGCACCAAATCCTTCTGTTAAATTTACATGACATCCAGGTTTCTATATACCTCTTGCGGAAATGTGAATATATTCCATTACAATTGCATCTGTGGCTTGGTGTTTCATTTGTAGCAGTCTATTAATATATATAAATCTCCATCTGATGCTGTAGTTAGTAACTGACAAGCTAGGTAACCAAAGTAGTTAATCACTCCCTCAAACAAATGCAGTCATAATCTATTGCGCTTTGACCAAACAGGAATATTAGGTCCAAAACTTAAGTGTGGAAAAATATCTGACTCTTTAAAATTAACAAAAGTGGAGAACAATAAGATTAACTTGTTTTAAAATGTCTTTCCATTTTCTAGCAGCACATAGCAGTTCTAATTTTAGCTGGAGTTCTGAGACGTTTTGAAGCTTGTATTGATTTGTTTTACCCAGTACATATTTGATTGTCATTGGTTGTAGTTTGTTTTGTCTGGTCGTAACCAGTTCTGAACTACAAAAATCTGGATGACCATTAGATGCAGTAGAGGGATACGCCAAATTACTTTTCCTTGCTATTTCCTCTGATAAAAACGCATGTTCTTAAGCCTAAATATAGTAGTCCTTTTTTCCCCTGATTTTGTTGTGTGGGACCTTTCTATGAAAACTTGAAAAATAAACTTTTCCCCAACAAAGAACAGTAAAGGAAAGAGAAAGTATCCCCCCCCCAACAGAAAAAAAAAAAGGTAATTGGCAACTGTGGTATAACAGCCACCAGCAAGGGTGTGGGGGGGAGGGAAGTCATTTGGAGCCAACAGATGGTTTATCACTATGTATCCAATCTCTCTGTGGCTGTTACAGAATATGGCCCCAAACTATCTAACATTAGGGATTCATTAATTAAAAAGCAAGCCACAATTTTCTTCATTCCATGTTCTTGAAAATATGTACTCCCCTGGAGTGGTAGACAGATTAAGCATCAAGTCGATCAAGGACAAAATGTGGCATAGGACAAAATGTAGTAATATAGGGAGGGAATACAAAGTTTGAAGTCTGCTGAGAAATTGCTACTGTCATTAAGAATGATTTGGGGTTCCAACATGAGCTGGGGCTGTGCAAGAATAAATAAAAATGAGATCCAGACAGCTGTAAGGTAAGAAAAAATATTTATTCCCAAAAGCAACACAGTTTTACTTTAGGGGGAGGTTGCCGAGAAATGGGATACAGGGGCAGACTCTTATAGGAGAGCTTATCTGGGATGTGAAAGTGTCTTCATGCTTATTCTCAGGTGACACTTGTGGTGTGTGTGTGCATGTGTGCGTGTGTGCATATAAATATGTATTCTTGTGAGCATGCTGTTCCACTGGCAGATCTAACTTAATTAACTGTGTTTGCAGACATTATCCTTTGATATGTGGATTAGGTCTGAGTCACTTATTTGGGGGTTTGAGGAAGTTTGTTAATTTTAGTTGATTAATTTAGCTTAGGTTTGACTAACAATAGTGGAGATGCTGATTCTTAGACCATTGTAGATTCTGTTAATATTTTAAGGGAGGATGGCAACAGTATAAAGAATAAAATATATTTGGATATAAAACTTCTCACAGTACTTTGCTTTCTACCACAACAAAAATGCAGAGAAAGATTTTGAAGTGTTCACTTATGATGTTTTAAAGAGATTCAGTGGATTTACAAATTGTTCACTCTCATAAACAGAAGCTGTCTATTGTCCAGCCTGTAGTGGAGAGGGATTTCAAAGAATAAAAGCCAAATAATACTACTTCTAGGAACACTACTTCTAGAAATTGAAGTTTTCCTCCAGATATAATAGTTTCCTGGCCAGAAACCAGAAAGCAAGCACATGGTCCTTGCAAACAGCTGCTTTCCTACCCAAGTGACATTTCATTTTTGAAATGAGGCAAGAAGTCTACAAAGAGCAGGCCATGGTTTGAATGGGGTGGTGACACTCATGTACAAATGGATCTGTGGATCTGCCATACAACTGCTCTTTAGCCCCATGGAATAGAAAACAGCATCTGTGCTTCAATACAAAGAGAACTTCTATTTTGATTTACTTGGTGTGCAGATGTCTCAGGATTTAAATACAGTGGAAAAATTGCCATGTGAAAACACACAGTGTTTAGCTGTCTGTCTCAAGTTGTTAGCAGGCACTCTGGCATTTAGCCCTGGGTTTTTAGCCAAGTTGAATATATATATTTATATATACTTCTGGCATTTCTGACGCTTCACCAATATCCCTTTTTTATTTAAAAAAACCTTCAAAATCTCATTTATTTTAATTGCTATGACGGTGCCTTCTGAAATTGCTGGAGGATCTCTTCTTAAGAACCCAGCCTCAAGGACCTCAGTTGGCTGCAGCATGATATTTATTGTTGTTATTAAATAAAATTAGTTCTCAAATAGGTCTAATTTGTAAATGGGTTTAAAATCTTTTTTAATTCAGGTTTGATTGGCTTTTTCAAGCGCTAATTAAAAGAATATATTCCAAAGCTGTTCTTTTCTTGATGGGGAACTTAACAGAAAAAAAAAATACTGTCTGTCCAAACTAGCTTGCTTCTGTTTTGCCAGGATTACTGTTTAATTTGCAATTTTTTTCTGCTTATCCAGCTGGTCGTGTTTGGTTATTTCCCCATTCAAGGGCCTAAATTTACTTTTTCTATCCTGGATCCAAGGTCTCTGTGGAAGCAGGATGTGCCAGCTGGAAGATTAAAGGGAATATTCAAAATCATGTGCAAAATGGAAGCAAATGGATTATCCAAATAAACAGTAGACTGTAAGCATCCCTGGCCCAACAACATTTTTCCAGTGTTTGATTAAGGGAAATATATTTTGTTTGAGAGCCTACCTCCCAACAAATATGTCTCACTGTAACTTAGGCAAAGAAAATGAAAATCTCAAGAAACATCTTTACTAGGTAGTGTCGGATACCCAGAACTTGTTTTAAAAAAATTAAGCATAGTACCTATTTTTAATCACTGTCCTAGATCAGAAAATGATAATCACTAGCTGCATATTGTATCTAGACACACCTTGGGTGGTTCCTAGTCATACCACTAAAATTCAGTTATAAAAAAATTAACTTTTCATGGCACAATTGTTTATTTTGTGTGTGTGTGTGTAAGCTGTGATAAAATAAGAGGTAACAAGGGCATTTCTCCCAACACTGATAGAAAAGTTCCATGACATCTATATCAATGACATCTATTATCATTCATGCCACAAAAGGATGCTATACTTGCATTCTGTCCTGTAGTTTCTGTCCCTCCCAGCAATACAACTCAAAAACTCATTACAGTTCACCCTATCCCAATGGTCCTATCACCTGTTTCTGTGTAATGTCTTGGTAGTGCCTGCTGCCACCACCAGATACATGAATTCCACCCCCCAAAAAATCATTTTTTTTTTAAAAAAGAAGAAGCAATGTAACTATCCATTTTAGCTTTAAACATTAAAAATTCAAACATTCAGTGGTAGAAGAAAAAAATCACAGAGCTTTGCATATTAGAGATAGTAGCTCAAAAGAAAATCACAAAAAGAAAAATGCACTTCTCCAGATGGACCACAAGATGTCATAAGATCACAAAAACTTAGATCTGTCAATTAATCTGTCAAGTATGGCAGGTTGCCAGTATATGTTCTACATAAAAGCTATGAAGGAAGCCGAATTAAAAAAACAAAACAAAACCCAATTAGATTTGATTTAACACTAGACAGAAAAAGAAAGGGGGAAAAAAAACCCTAACAAAAATGGATTATTATCTGTTTACCTTTCTCTGCCAAAAATAGCCATTTCATGAAAACAAAGTTCCTCTACTGCATTTCCTTGGATTTTGTCTAGCTTTCTACTTCAATCAGGTGAAGGAGGAGAAAATACACCCCATTCTATTTAGTGTTTCAGATCCTGGATGGAGGCCAATATTCCATTTTTACACAATACATTGAAAAGTGCTCCTTGCTCAAAGACACCAGGCTTGAAAACAGAACATTTTTCTTTGGTGCTGAGAGGATAATAAAGAATAACAAAGAAGGCATTGGGAGAGACACCACGGATACCTTTTCTCAAATAACTACCCATCGTGCCTCAGTAGAGCATTTGACTCACTCCCTCAGAAAATAGGAAATAAAAATGATTTACAGGGGGCGAAAAAACCATTTCTTCTGAAACTGCACTAGCTCCATGTGTATATACCAAACATCAAAATGGAAATATTTTCAAATAAGAGCTCTGAAGGCAGCTGTTATCAGAGTACTAAAGCCTAAAGCAGCAAATATTTGATGTTGCAGTCATTGCTGATTGCTAAATAAAGTCCTTTGTTCCAGTCCTCTGTCTTGGGTGGCATCATTCTACCAAATTTGCAGTAGTAGATAGTGCACAGAGTCGGAGAAATATTGAATCTTAGAAAGCAAAGTGAAAAATGGACCAGCTACAGAGGACTGGAGATACTGAATTCAGACACTTTGAGCTCTGTTTCCTTGAAAGTAGAATAGATTTTTTTAAAATGAAAGGCATCAGGAAAGCGTCATTTTCTTTTGGTGTTCAGATGAAGAAGCAAGCTGAAAATAAGCTTACCCGATGAAATCTTTTCAAATTTGACATTCTGAAGTTCTCGTAGCTTTAGGATGTTTAATAGACAATTTTTGAAAGTGCTCAGAATGCAAACTTTCAAACTTTAGGTCCTTTAAAAGGCTATACCAATCGTGACAAAGATTATTTTGCCACGTCCCTGTGCTCAAATCCACTTCTCGATTCCCATAATTTTAGTAAGAAACAATCCCTGACATCAAAAGGCCTATCTCGTGATGATAAATAGCCATGTCCCTGAATAAAATGCTTCAAGCATTGTAACAGTTATTGAAAACTTCATCCAGCTATTAGGTATTGTAGTAAGTGGGATGGGCCTCTTAAATCATGCAGATTGGCCTAATTAGTAGCTTCTATTAAATGTCAGAATGACACAGTTATTATAACACATTATATTAAATCAAGGACAAAGATAGAGAGCTAAAATGGTGACAGAGTTAGCAGCTCCCCTGCTGAGCAACTTATGATATTTTATTTGTTCCATCCATTTTATCAACAGCCTAGCTACCCATTTTAATTGTTATCTAGCTTTACTTCATAAACACATTCCCTGCAAGAGACATTGTAAAACTGAAAACAAAAATTTTAAAATATCATAAAGGCTTCAGTTATGATATATCAACACTGAAACAATGGGGAAGAGCAGGAAACTCAACAGTACAAGCCAGGACTCTACTGAAACCATCAAAGCAGCCCAAAATTGATGACTATATGGAGGACAAGAAAACTGCAAGTAAAAACAACAAAATAAATCTTTCTCTAGTCCATGCCTACTTAGAGTAACTAGGAATAACTAGAATTTGGAACCAGAAATAGAAAAATGATGATGATTATAGCCATCCTCTGTTTTCCATTTGAGAAATCAAACTATCTGATTGAACCCCCGGCTTTATTACCCTCCCTTATCCCATGTCTCTCACGGGGGAAGAGCAAGTCAAGCAATCACCAAAAGAATTCACGAGAGGTTTTGCTGCTCGACAATGCTTATTAACTGAACAAACTGTAATTTCAATTTTTGAATATTTAAATCCTATAAACCCAAGGGCAGACTTTAAAAAAAAAACAGCCTTTGAAAGTTTGGGCAAAGTTATGCAGATAAGGCAGCAACTTTTTCAGTAACTCAAAAGCATGGGCACCAATTTTGTCCTATTTATGGACGACTAAAGGAAACAAAATTGCTCAGATCAAATTAAGATAAGAAAGGATAACCAAATACAAGGCAGAGTGTACAGCTTCACCTTCCACCAAAGAGACAAATGAAGAAAAGCACTGCACACTTCAAACAAATCAAGTTGCTCTAAATATTACACTCAGTAGATTTAACATTGAATGCTGGCCTACCAGAACAACTCTCACTTTGCTCAGTTGATCAATGCCAATGTAATATGATTGATCTAAGTACAGTTGAATAGTAACCTGGAAGAAAGTGAGTGGTCCAAATCACCCCACTGGTTTTCATGCCTAAAGTGGAACTTGAACCTATGTTGTCCCACTGTTTAGTCTGATGCTTTAACTAATTTCTGAAATGGAAAATGACTGCCCTGCCTCATGGTATTGGCAGCATGCCAGATGATAAAAACCACAGCAATTTAGCAGCTTTATTGTCCTTGTCAACTTGGAATCGAACCTGGCAACAACCATTTTCCTGTTCCTCAGTTGCCACACAGAAGGGGAAAGAATTCTGACCCAGCCTTCACAAATAGTGATAAGATGTTTACTTGTCAGTAAAACAATCCCCTTTTACAACAGGGCATTAACAGTCTTTTATTCATAGATATAATTAGTCCCAACAAACCTGGGTTTATCTAAGTAATCTTGCTGTATAGTAGAAATAAATGGTTGTCTGAGACAACTGGCCACTCCCAAACCCCTACTACTTATTTCCAAGCCAGGAAGGTGCTGTCTATCATCTGTGTTTACCGCTCCATGAGAACCGGCTTACTGCTTTACTTTGCTCTCTTCTCTTATCCTCTCTGCTCATACGTGCATTGAAGATGGGCCCCATCTGTTCCTCCTGCTCACTCAGCTGACGCCCTGAAAACAGCTGCCTCTCCACCTGAGGGAGGACGGAAGGCCCTGGCTCTGGCTCTGCCTCTGATGCTGTTAGCTTATCAGAGCCTTCCAAAGGCTCTGAAGTTGGCCCAGGCTCTCTCTCCATCTCTTCCTGATCTGACTCTGCAACTATCTTGGCTGACAGCAGATGGACCACAACAGAAGGAGAAAAGGAGGTTGGAATGCCTTATTAGACATGATGGGTCGGACACGATGGGTCGGACACGACTTCGCAACTAACAACAATTAGACATGACAGAGAGCTTTCTCGTGAGAACCAAGGTCATCTGTACTGGCCATGGATAAGATTGGGGAAGAAGTGCCTGGAGAGCTTAATGGACCTAACTGACCACTTGAGGATGGGGTTATTTCCTATTTTAAGTATACTGAAACATCAGGAAATAGAGTTGGTTTTCCTTTACAGCAATGCCAATTGTATGTACTCAGTAAAGAAGTTCTTTGAGGGGCGGTTTAGTCTCAGTTCTGATTTGGTTCGGTTCATTAATCGGAACCTTGACAACACTGCTCAAATAATCATGCAAGTAGTCCTTGACTTGTGACAGTACAGTCAGTGACTCTCCAAAATTACAGCAGCACTGAATAAAGGAACTCATAACTGTGACTGAAATTACAGCCATTGCAGCATCCCCATTGGTCATAGGAGCAAAATTTGGGTGCTTGCAGTCTGCCACACTCATAACCATGGATGGGAAGACACTGCAGCTCCCCCTCACCAGCTGACTCCCAGACCCATCTAAGTTCTTTTGTAACCTGCCACCCTGCTTTGCAAGGCAGCAACCAAATCCACCAAACCACACAGTTTGCCCAACTTCTTTCTCTCCCAGTTCTGTGCCACCTCATTTCCTTTACTATCTCCTTTTCATTACTTATATAACTCCCTTTTGGACCCAGCTTCTTCCATAGTCAGAACTGCTGTGGAAATTCTTTTGTCAAGCCCAAGAAATATTTTCTTTACATCATTTATTTTTTTTTCTTTTTTTAAATTAAACCCTTGGGAGATCACTTTTCTCTACTCTCCAGCCTGCCAGTAGCTCATCAAGGTAAGTCACTTCCAGATTTTACCACACTCTTTCCAGGTACATGTAGTTGAGATTGGAGGGAGAGGTGGAGAGTTAACTTCAGCAATTAATGGTGGAAAGGGAGAAAAAACAAGAAATCTGTGCCTCCCCTGAGCTTTCTTGCTGTTTCCTTTATTGAAAAAAAAAGTGTGCTTAATAGGGAAAGGGGGGATAAAGCCTGGGAAAGAGTTTTGGAAGCTCATCCCAGAACAGCCGCTTTTGCTTGCAGGAGGCTTGCTCCCCCAAAACCTTGCAGAACAAGACCACCAGCCGGTCTTCAAACCGCCAGCCAGTCAGGACAGAGGCCTAGTCCTCAAGTGTGGCTTAATTCTTCTGCAAAATGTCACCACTGGATGGATTGGTAACCTTCCTCACTCATGTTTTAGAGAATCAGGGCTTCTCATAGCCAAGTACTGTGGCATTGTTTGGAAGACTCTTCAGCACTGAAATGTGTATTCCAGCCTTAATCTAGCTGAGCTCTTAGTCCCCTGCAGAGGTATTTTTCTTTTCTTTGTTTTTTTCCCCTCTTTGTTTTTGTGCCAGTGTTGGAACTTCAACAATGGGTCAAGGCTACTATTCCCTCAATCCCCATCTGTTGTTTCTCCCTCTTCTAGTTGCAGGTGGATAAAAAGTAGGTTGGATCCCAATTCCATTAAACCAGCATTTCCCTTTTTAAAAAAAATTCCATTTATATGCCACATTTCTCTGAAGACTCAGGGCGGCTTACAATACACTCTAGCAATTGCCTTCATTCTTTGTATAGACCTGCTTATTAGGTCTCCAGGCCCCCCTAAGTGCTGTTTTACAAAGTCAGCTTGTTGACATTACAGAGTCAACTTATTGCCCCCAACAATCTGGGTCCTCAGTTTACCTACCTCGGAAGGATGGAAGGCTGAGTCAA
>JANHFR010007078.1:31940-43251 GCA_032468015.1 Mimophis mahfalensis | reverse complement strand
TCCTTCCTTCCTTCCTTCCTTCCTTCCTTCCTTCCTTCCTTCCTTCCTTCCTTCCTTCCTTCCTTCCTTCTTTCCACCATTGCTATGATGCTATAGTAATCAAAGCAAAGTTGAACATTTCCTATACAACACTGTATGTCTATAGAAACTTTGTAGCAAAAAAGAACCGAAGATTCAGCTCAATAGAAGCAAAGCATCTTTAATTCTATTCATTCAGTTCTGAAGTATGTACAGTGAGAAGTTGGAGTGCAAAGAGAATGAGCAAGGTGACACTTCACTGTGCTTGGGCAGAAGCCAGAAAGGTGCCTATTAGCAAATACAAACATTCAGCAGAGCAAAGAGCATTTTAAAAGGATAGAAAAACCTAGGATGATGAAAGTAATCCACCCACAGAAGCCAACCAACAGAGAACATAGCAACCCAGCAACCGTAGATGAAATGGTTGCCTAGTGCAGCAACTAACCTCTGAAAGGAAGTGGACATGCCAAATCCCACAGTTAGTTGGGTTCTATTACTGGATTAGAGTGAAACAGCTTCAGAAAACCTTTTCAGAAGGGCTTAAAATGGTTTTGATTTTTTTTTTTTAAAAAACATACTTCAAAATATGGGTAGGGAAGCATATTTGTGATGGGCTGAATGTGAGTACAAATGACATCATTATTCCTGCAAGTCAAGAAAGGATGAGTGGCCAATCTTGGATCTGCCCTAGATATTTTTATTCTGAAAGAAGCATCACATCTTAAAAATCATAGCAATGTCTAAGCTCTAAGAATATCAGAATCATAAGTCTACGCTGGTCTATGACAGCAATAAAGCTTTGATTGATTTGATCATTACTCAGATTCAATGGCTTGCATTTTGATTGATCTAATTTACTGGGTAACTAGAAATAAATAGTACATATCTAATATGACAGGAATAAGACTACAAATAGAAATTTGTGGTCCATCAACAAAATGAAAAGCACCATTTGCACAAAATAGGATGTTATGGTCTACCTTATACATAACATTGTAACATTTCATTGGAGACTTGGCAGTTTGGGTACTTGCTATCATTATGTTACATTGCAGTGTTTATTGCAATTTATGGCTGGAGATATCAGACAGAACAAGCCTACCCTCTTGTGGGGAAGGTCTTTGGATAATAAGCAGCATGAACATCATGCAACTAAATGCAGACAGTCTGAAAGTCAGACATATGGGGAATATAAACAATTTAAAGAGCTAGTCGCCCATGTAGTCGCAGGCAGTCAGGCAACATATAGATCATCTGCCCCTCTGCCATGTCATTAGACACAGAATCATCAAAAGGACTCATTTAGGTCATCAAGTCTAACATTGTGTTCCCAACAGGCATAACATTAAAGAATCCCTTGAAAATATTTATCTTGCCTCTGTTTGAAGACATCCAAGTACAAAGAACCAATTATCCATGTTAATTGATTCTGCCGTCCAACAAATGTTCAGTTTTTCCCCTAATATAAAATGATCACTTGAAGATTGGTACTTGGGAACAATATGTTTGGGAAGGTTCTCCACATTTCATCTCTTTGAGTCTTTCTCTGCCCAACGGATATTATTTTTAATTGAGACACAAGAGTAATAGTACTCTTTCTAGGAATGGGTTTACCTATCTAGTTGTTTTTCACCCACACAGATATTTTTTTCTTTCCTGGCTGAAGAAATGAACAAATATTGAAAAATTCTTATAAAAATATGATTCTGAGAAACTTCTCATCTACCTGACAGCAGTAAAACTCATTAGGCTACAGTTTTCAATCTTTTACTTGTTAAGATAAATAGATTACGGCCATCCTAAACATGTCTGAAAACAGAGAGATGCCATACTGAGATGGTTAAGAGTTCAGCATTCAGTATCAATTTGTATTTCTCCCACTTTCAATAAACTCATCTTCTTTCTATCCTTAAAAACAAACATGGCAATATGGTAAACCATACTTTAAGGGACTTATGTGTTTCAAGGGCATGCAAAATGGGAAAAGGGTACAATGTCCTTGAGTACATTCCTTTAACATCTCTTGTCAGGAACAGAGGGATGGGGGACATATGAAATTGCAACATAATCAGCTTCCATTCTGTCAATATCAAAATCTCATAATAACGCCACACAAAGATAGCTATGTAATTAGTTTTTACACTTTGCAAAGATAAACAGTAAGCTGTGTTTGCTGAAATATGCTAATGAAATGTAGCAATTAATTTAAAGACCGTTGATGATTTGAAAGATATGAAATAAGCCATTCTGTTATTAAATAAATGTCTTGGGCTAGAATTCATCTCAAAGCCCAACACTAGCCCAGATTGTTTTTCACCCTCTCAAGGACGAATGGCTGGCTTTCATTTGCCCTATTCCTAATTTAAAATCCTTTGCAAAGTTCCATGACCAACATTTCATAGAGAAGCTATTTTTGCTATGCAAACAAGGCTTCAGGATTCAAAAATACTTAAAAGAAAACAGAAAAAAGAACGTTTTTTGGTGGAGAGGACAGTGGAAAGATCAATTGTTTTCACTGACTGTTACTCTCAATTAGAGTATTATCAGTTATCCTGTCCACTGTGCCTTTAAAAAGCTTAACAACAACTTGAAGAATATGCATATTAATTTAATAATTTGCTCACCAGACCAGTTTTCTATTTCCCCTTCAGAAACTGCCAAAAAGGACTTTATTCCAATGGGGCTATGCATGTATATTAGAGCATCCATGCTCTACAGGCCTACAAACTTTCATGGACAGGAACTTTGTTCAGATTTGTTTTCATTCCATATCTTCTTGTTTCTACTAGTTCTTCCTAATTAATGTAGAGTATCCTGAGTGCTTGTAACACATAGGCCTGGATGGATAGATTGCTCAAAGCAAATATGTATATGGTAAATGTCTGTGACTTGAAACTTAACATTGGGATTTAATTAATTAATCAATTTATAAGCTGCCTTAATTGCCTCAACAACTCTAAGTGATGTTCAGCAATAAATGAAGACAAATTGGGAAGAAGGAAAAATCAGAAAAGGGAAAATAATAACATATTAAGAATGTGCATCAGGGAAACAGCATAACAGTCTCATAACCTAAAAACTTAGTTTAATTCAAATTTGGGGCAGGCGTAATAATTATCCAGCCCAGGAGCAGTTTACTCCACTTTGTCTTTTTTTCCCTCCACACTGCAGCCCTTCTGCTACTCATCTCCTGTGTGTGCATAATAAAAATGGAAAATGAAACCAGTTTAAGAATATATTTTCCATAGTGATAGCTAGTCTAGGTGTCATCCGTTTAATGGATTCCCTTGTTTCTTTTCCTTCTCCCTTATGCTGGCAAAGCAAGCCTCAACTGCTATCTTTTCCTTTCCTTGATCACATGTTTTGTAGACCATGATGGGGAAAAAAAGGACAATTTACAGTTAACTTGTTTAGGTTAGAAAGAGAAATTCAGGTAGAACTCATGTTCATTTGATGAATTAAAATAAATTAGTGCACAAGTCAGTGTTTCATTGCCACTGTTCGAATCTGGGTGTGAGAGGGTGGAACAGTTCATAGAACATTTTCAGAACAGAAAGCCCAATGGCCAAATATGAAGTGGCCATTAAAAACAGGGTACAGTGATTGGAGAAGAATATTAATTAACCACTGGAATACAGACATTGGTGTAAGATGGAAGGAAGTTCAGCAGGCAGACTGGACTGCTTCACATAGGCCTGAAGAAAGGAGAAATTCACATTACATTTGGTAAAATAGAAGGATGGTCAGGTGAAGGTCACTTTCCCAGTAAATTAAGAGTAGGATTATAATTACATCATTTATTCCTGATCTCCTACAACATGGGTGTCAAACTCGATCATGTCACATGATGTACTATGACATATAGTGACTTTTTCCCTTTGCGGAGCTGGGGTGGGTATGGCCTGTGTGTGATGCATCTGGCCTGCAGGCTGCCAGTTTGACACCCCACCCGACAAGAGTAGGAAGCTCATCCTAACACAAGAGCAAACAAAATACTGTATTTGAGATGGATGGTGGGAGTAGGTAAGAGATAAATCATCTTAAACGAAGGATCTGTTTCAGATGAATACCATTTGCTGAGCATTTTTAATAGTTCTCCACATGAGAGGTCCCTGGTACTCTCTGAGCTTGCTTGTTTTCTTGCAGATGTTTCATTACCCAAACTAGGTAACAACACCAGCACTTAATTATCTAATTTGGGTAATGAAATATCTGCAAGAAAACAAGAAAGCTCAGAGAGGATCAAGGACCACCATTCAACACTGAGCTACAAGTATTCTCCTTTATTAGTTTTCCACATTATCAGGCTTAATAATGATTGTCAGATCCCCGAATGTGAATCTGCCAATCTTTTGGGAGAAGGGGGAAACTTGAGAGAAATGCACATTTTCTTTTATTATCTTTGTGTGTAACACTGCCATTTTATAACCAGCATAATGTTTTCGAACCCATAAAACATATCCTGATGCCCCAGTACCCTTTCACATGGACTGAGGAATGCAAAGGAGGGAGAGCTTTTTGGTATTTTTTCGAACAGCTGAGAGGGGAGTTTCACCAGAAGAATGCATCCTTATCTCTTTGTTGATGAAACATCTTCACACTTGTGGATTGGTCAATCTACATATACCTGAGGGGAGGGATTCCTGGTGCTTTAAACTGTACTGTGTGAATCAAAGGTTTCCAAAGCTTGCTTTGAGCTATCTGCTGTCCTTATCTCCCAATAAACGTTTTCCTTTGGAAGATCCTGTCTTCAATAGTTCTTTCGTTCTTGGGAATAATAAGAGAGGTAGAGTCATTACAATGATCTCGAAAGAAGTTGAAGGGTTTTTTCACCTAATGCTAACTTTGTAACTTCTGAATACCCAGTATTGACCACACTTCAGAACTGATCAAATAAGCTTTCAAAATACATGTAGCAGCTCATCTTCCAAGTCCTTACCTAAATGAAGCTAGAATTTAATCATCATCATCATCATCATCATCATCATCATCATCATCATCATCCTATATAATAAAACCCCTATGTGAGTGGCGTCCGTGTGTGTGTGCCGAATTGGTAACTGCGCATGTGCAAGCGCAGACCAATCGGCATATACGACGGCACACGGCCCCGCCCTCCGACATCACTGGCTGAGCGGTCAACATCAGCCGTCACCACCACCAGTCAGGACCACCAGCCATCTCCGCACCAACAGTCAGTGTCCCCCTGTACTCTTGCCATTTAATATAGATTGTTCCTACTAATGCACTACTGTGCCCATTATTGTAACGGGCATAATGACTAGTAATAATAATAATAATGAAAGATCTAGAAAAGGACACCGAACCAAGCAACTACCACCCAATTACTTGTCTGTCAACAACCTGCAACATTTTTGCAAGAGTACTGGCAAATTCAATATTCAGTCATCTGATGGAAAAGAGTTTGTATCCAGTAGAACAAAAAGGAAATTTTAAAAAATCAAGAGGAACAAAAGATCAGCTGCTCATTGACAAAAAGATATTAAAAAATGCAAAACAAAGAAAAACAAAATTAAATATGGCATGGATTGATTACAAGAAAGCATTTGTCTCACTACCCCACAGCTGGATTAATGCCTGTCTGGAAAACTTTTGAATCAGCAAATATGCAAAAATAGAAAACAGATCTAATAGTAAATGGGGAGAACATTGGTAAAGTCAAGATCAGATGAGGAATCCTCCAGGGGGACTCACTTTCACCACTACTGTTCAATATCACATTAATTCCACTCACAATAATCCTATGAAACACAAAACTGAGATACCAAATCTCAAGCCAACATGGCAAGATAAACCATCTACTATACTTAAAAAATGTATGCGAAAAGCCCCACTGGACTTAAACCAATACTCAACTCACTTCAGCTGTTCATCAGTGACATCAAAATGAACTCTGGACTTGGAAAATGTGCTATATTATCCATGCAGCAGTGGATCACCTATCAGTGGCTGCAGCAAAATCTCACAACCTGATTACTGTATCTAGAACATCATGATCAAGTTGTCAAAATCATACACTGAAAGCTTTGTCAGAAGTTTGGGTTTGACTACAGCAAAATTTAACTAGGAAATTGACAAAGGTCTTGAAAATCAACAGGTCAAGATCTTATGGGACATTTGAATCCAAACAGACAGACATCTGGCCCACAAAATACCCAATATCACTATAGTGGGGGAAAAAAACCATTTAATTCATTGATATTGCAAAACCAGGTGATGTACAAATTGAAGAGAAAGTAGAAAAAATAACAAAATACTGTGATTTGCAAATTGAAGTTGAGCGATTGTGGAAGAAGAAATCAATGGTTGCAGCGAGAAGAAATCAAGTAGGCACCCTTGGAGCAATATTTGAAGGGTTGCCTAGATACATGGAAATTGTGAGCTTTATCACACCTGAATGTTTTGCAAAAAATCACCTTACTCTGAACTGAGTACATATGCAGATTGTACCTTAATAGCTCTGAGGTCCTTGGTTAGGACTTGAACTGTTAAGTTTTTACCAATCCCAGACTGTGAATCAAATTGAAGTTTAAATCTTAAATAATAATAATGTGGTATTTAATCCATGTTAATTTTGTAATAAGATTCTAGCAAATGTGGTTTGAAGTAAAATAAATTTTTGGGGTTGCCGTGAGCTCAACAAGAAGACTTGTTTTATTGCTTTATTGCTTTTAAGACTTTGTGTATATGTTAGCCAAGGCCCCTATCACACAGCATTTTCTCAGTAGAAAACAAATGAGGATATTTAAAATATCTTTCTGGGGAAAAGAGTAGGGTGAATAGATTTGGAGGACATGGGGCTTAAATATAATAAATTACAATAAAGACAGTGATGTGTTTGTTGTCACCAGGGAACTAAAGTGTCAAATTAAATGACTAAAAATAATTTTCAAGCATAAAGGTCTAATTTTCTTCACTTGCATGATTACTTGCCTTTTAGAGTTATGTTAATATGCATGTGCCCATGGAAACAAAATGTGATGATTATATTTCATACCCTGAGGTTTGTAGAAGCAAATATCATTGCATGTTGCTTCTCCTTACAAAGTTAAGTGCAGAGATTTATAGTGTTTTCATGATACTAAAGATATTCTTTTGTTTTTTTTCTGGGGATGCTTCACGTGTATGTGGTTATATTCTTTTCAGTTCTCATAAACATTAGGCTGCCATTTAACAGCTCCTCATTTGAGCCAGAGAGAGAAAAGGAGGGCAGTTTGGAGGGATAATAACTGGAAGGAATTTGATTTATTTGTATGATGCAAGTAGGAGAAAACAATATATGTCAAAATTAAGAATAGTTAAGAACAGTTCTTCTAGGAAAATGAAATCATGTGAATCAGTATGTGCAATCTGCATACCACATAAAACCTTGCAAATGTTAAATATGCTAATAAGTCTGAGGATCATCTACATGAGATTTGCAAGAAAGCCCTAGGCAGGCTTTTTTTTTTTTTTAAAAAAAATGTTAATTTAATGTAGCAACTCAGTAGGGGTGGGTTTCAAATTTTTTAACAACCAGTTCTGTGGGCATGGCCTAATGGGCATGGATAGGTGGGTATGTGACTGGGTGGGTGTGGCTGGATGGACATGTGACTGGGTGGGTGTGGCCAATTCAACATCACTTACATCAAGGGGTGCTTTTCATCACCTGACCTCTCATGACTGTGGGGATGCTGCAACAGTCATAAGTGTGAAAAATGGTCACAAGTCACTTTTTTCAGTGCGACTGAAACTTTGAATGGCCACTAAATGAACTGTTCTAAGTCCAGGATTACCTGTACAAAAATTCAAAAAAGCTTCTTTGCTTGCAAAAAGCTGCCCTAAATACCAATCATTAGATTAAAAAGACCTGCAAGCTGGAGTTACAAATCAGGGAGGGTGCCAGAGCACCTTGAGGAATTAAAATAGTTAAAATGCAATGATAACTATCAGCAGCCAACTCTTGCTCATCGCCAGAACAAATAGACACAGGAACTAGCCAGATTTCTTAACCCAGTTTCTTTTCAGGAACAGAGATTAACCTTTTTCCTTCCAAACAACACTGACTAGGGAAAATTATCCCATCAATAAACACAGGATTGAACATCACCAAAAACCAGTTTTAGACCAAAACTCAGAAAGGGTATGTAAACTCACATTTCAATGTCAATCTTTCTAGCTAGCCAACAGCAGTATAAAAAGCTTAAAACAATCCTTCCCCTGTAAGAAAGTCAAGCCCCAGGAAAGGAAAAAACAAACAAACTCCAGGAGAAGCTCTGGAAGAGACAGCAAGTCTAGGTGGAGACAGCAAGTCTAGGCTACTGACAAGAATGTAATAAGGGTTAACTGGAGAGGTAGTTTCTTAAGCAAGGCAATAAATATTAGGCTAGAAACAACACCAGAATGTTTCCTTCCTGCCTTCCTTGAAGGATTATCTCTGTAAAGTGGAAAAAACAAAACAAAAGGAGATTCCTTCCAAGAACCAGTTCTCTGAACTGCTTAGAAAGTTAACAACAGGTTCTAGAGAATGGGTGCAAACCAGTAGAAACCCACCCCTTCAACTAAGGATAGTCAGTTTATGACCAAACCTTTGCATATTTACTAAACAACTGAAGGGAAGGGAAGTGTATATGTGACTCTGTTGTCAGCTATGAGTTTCACCAGACTTAAACCCCAAAGTTAGAAAACTAGCAACTATCTAAGCAATTTTCTCGAATCCCATTCCCATATTTGTATTTATTTATTTGTATTTTGCCTTTATATATAAATACATGATATATTCTGCTCTAGCCATTGCGAGTCAGTAGGGCTCTGGATGACATGATAATTCTGTCCCTGTACTTTCCTGACTCAATGTTTGCAATATAAATATTAATTATAATACTTGAATTGTTATAATTACTATTATATTAATATTTGATTCAATTGTGTTTAATATCAATTGTAGTATTATATTCAAATTTCTTCACACAAAGTCTTATAATTATGCATAGGAATCTTGACATTGCACAAGTGAAACAGCAGCAATATTTGTATTGATCAATGTCATTAAGCCCTACATTTGCATCAACTCTACAAGTTTCTGGTTGAAAAACCATGTTTTCTGAGCTTGAATGTTTAGTATTGATCAAAGAAAACACAATTGTTTTCTCTAACTGCTGGAATAATTACACTGTTGTGTGCTATTTTTTTTGATGAAGCTACCAGTTACCACAGTTTTTTGGAATGTATAGCTCTAAAAAGTTTTGGTTTTGTTTTTTTTAAATAACTTTTAGCCTGCCATTCAGGATATTTGTAAGATATAATTTACAACTATAATTTGTTGAAATCCAAGTTTCAACAAAGATAACCTAAATATTTTCATAAAATGCATACTATACTTACAACATATTTTAATCATATTTTCACCTTTGTATAGCCATCCATCTAACATAGTGATTTAATATAATGCAATAAATATATTTTCCTCACGTTACAAGACGAATACAGAAATAACAGTGGAGGCAGATAGACAGAAAGCAAAGTGAGTTACCAGCATATAGCTTCCATTGCATAGAATTCAATGAGTCACTAGGAAAGAAGGCTCAGTGAGTGTGTTTAAGATAAAGTACCTAAATAACATATTCATTCAAGATAATAGCAGCAGAAGAGCTGAGGTTCAGAGAAGTTATTGGCTATGTCTAGAAATAAACAGCACTGTATACTTGCATGTTTTATCTGCTTACTTTCATTTTGTTGATCTTAATTTGGCTTAATAAATTATTTTAGACTTTATATAGTATACCATTTTTAAAGTGAGGTATCCCAAGGTGGCTGATTTTAATTTCCCTAAAAATGAAGGGGGTCGGGTCAACAGACCCTCCTTGTGACAGATATTATTGTCCCAAGATGCTACAGGTTTTGGAGATTATAAAAGGATACTAGCACTTTGCACTGATTAGGAACTAGATATGATCATAGAATGTGTTTTGGAAGATTGTTCTATTAATGATATGGCATGCTCTTAACATCAAGCAAACAAAATATTTCTGTCCACACAGCTTTTCCAATTACTGGAGACAATACTGAGCAAGTTGGAAAATGGCATAAGCCACCAATTTAAGAAAGTTACTTATATTGTACCTATTTTCATGTGTGTTTTTCTCTCTCTGTGTGTGTATGTATAAAAAGATGCAGTTGATATGAAAAATAAGAAATAAGATTTGATTTAATCTGAAACTTTTCATCTAAGAAGTTTTTGATTGTGTTAGCAAATCATCTGTCGTTGCATATTATTTAAGCACTGTGCTGTTTTTTTTCCTTCCATGTTACGCTGACAGATGATGGCTATTTAGTAATGAGTTGTGAATGTGCTTCTTTGGAATGTACATGAAATAAAAGCTTCAGTAAAACTGACAAGATAATAGCTAGCATGCTGAGACAAAGTTGGTGGTTATATTATGGATGGAAAAATTAGCTCATTATAACTTGCTTCAACTGTATTTAAAATTGTACTTCCCTTATGGAGGCAGCTGATGAAAAAATTGATTACACTGGACTTCTGTACATGTCTACTTGTAATCTTAGCTATTTCATCAACTGCCATTTAACCAATGGCTTAGTAATTCATAATTAGCACCCATTAAACCCATGGGTTGCATCAGTATGTTAATCAATCAATCAGAATAGAGCAGAAGGGAACTTGGAGATCATCTAGTCCAACCCACTGCTCAAGCAGGAGACCATATACCATTTCAGACAAGTGGCTGTCCAGTCTTTTCTTAAAAACATACAGTGACGAAGCACCTACAGCTTCTAAATGCAAGTTGTTCCACTGGTTAATTGTTCTCACTGTTAGGAAATTTCTCCTTAATTCCAGATTGCTTCTCTCAATTAGTTTCTATCCATTGTTTCTGGTACTTTGAAAAATAAGTTGACCCCTCTTCTTTATGGCAGCCCCTCAAATACTGGAATACTGCTTATCATGTCATCTGTAGGTCTTCTTTTTTCTACAATAGCTACACCCAGTTGATACCCAGTTATATATCTCCAATCGAGGCCAAATAATAGATGAGTTGCAGGTTCTAATCTGTTGCCTGTTGGGGCCTGAATATGGGGGAGGGGGAACTGGCTCAGGCTTAACCATGGCAAGATGGGATAACTTATCGATTCAAAATCATTCTGATTCTAGGACATTAGGTGTCAAACATCTAGAACAAGGGTGTCAAACTCAGGGCCTGTGGGCCAGATCTGGTCCATGGGGTGCTTAGATCTGGCTCATGGGACCATCCTGGAAACAGTGAAGGACCAGCCT
>JANHFR010007076.1:47136-58721 GCA_032468015.1 Mimophis mahfalensis | reverse complement strand
GCTTCCTGTCTCTCTGTATCTCTCTATGATACAGAGACAGGAAGCAGAGCAGACAGCCTCCATGGAAGCAGAGAGGAATTGGATTTCCGGGTAATTTAAAGCAAAAATGGGACAGCAGGAAATAAATAAACATACGGTATTTTCCCTCCCAATTTGGGACACTTGACAGCCCTGCATGTCCACTAAATCTATCTGTGACATATAACATGACTCCAGGATGCTGCAACTATTGTAAATACATGCCAGTTGCCAAGCACCTGGCATGTATTTACAAAATTTGATCATGTGACTGGGGGATACCGCAATGTCTAAGAAAAGGTCATAGACATTTTTCAGTGTCATTGTTTTGAACAGTCTGTAAATGAATGATTGCAAGTTGAAGACTATTTGTATTATAAATCATAAAAATGACTTTGATGGCACTGGGATTCTGTACTGAATAGAAATGGATATGCTGCTTCAATTTCCAGCTTTTATTCCAGATCCAGTGGGGAAAAATGTGATTTATCCATAAAGACTGCTGTACATGATCATGCTCAGCATTGTAAAGAATACTTAAACATCATAATTTCATGTCCTGGCTGCATCAAAGGTGGAAAATACTTACACAGGAGACAGGCAAAGTCTGAGTGGAAGGCAGGTGCTTGGTAGGGGGACAAAGCTTGCAGAGGTGCTGGTAAATTTGCAGCAAGACTTGTAAAAATGTCAAGAAGACTTGTTCGAAGAGATGGCAGCAGACAGGCAAGGGAAGGCAACAGAAGAATTCCTGGAGAAGCAAAAGAAAGACTGCACATGTGCATGACAACTTACTAGAGGCTGAGGAGAAGGCATAATTCAAATAAGTCTGTAATTCAGTACCACACAATAGCTTGAAAAGTACCACAGGATGAGTCAGAGACTTGGTCAGGAACAAGCCGAGAGATCAAAACAAAGCAACCATCAAGAACAGGAACTCACAAATCACAAAGCCAGAGTCTAAAGTTGCTTCCAGAAGATAATACCTGTAGGGATTAAACCCTGTACTAATGACTGTGCATAGCTGAGGCTTTCCCTACTCAGTGATTGCCAATAGTGAGACATGGGGCTTGCTTGCAGAGTCAGAATCTTTCCATTTGCTTGCGAGGTGCTTAATTTGCAAGGGTGCAGGATCCTCAGGCTGTGAGGAGTGGAGCAGACGGGTTTGCCCTGATTCTTGGCACTGTACTAGCTAAAGAAAGATCAGTCTGGTTGTGGAATGACCAAGGAGGCATCTGTGTTGGATCCATGGGCTGTTGATTCACTAGGTGCAACTCCCAGTGGGACTTTATCCACTTGCATCTTAGAATCTGGCTCTGAGGCCATGACATATAAATGATTTCTATTAAGTGGACTCTATTTTTTTCTTTTATCTGGAACATTTTACTTTACTTTCAACTCTGTTTTAACATCTGTGTATGTTGTTTTTCAGAATTTTCAAGCTTGGTGGTTTTTAAAAGTCTTTTAACTCTACCACTTTCTAATCTGAAAAATCAAGTCCAAAGATCTAAGGAATCAAGTCTCTGTTTCATCTTCAAACATTTCAGCTTCACATGAAACACTACAATTTTTATCTGCATGAATTTAATCATCCTAGAAGAATCATAAAAAAATAACTTTTAAAGAGATTACTGTGTATCTCTGCTAATCTTTCTGTGGATTAGAAGGAAATTGAGCATGGAGCTACTTTTTGGCTCTGAGAAGCTATTCTCAGATAAGGAAGGTGGTACTTTTCTGATTTATCTGTTTTTTTCAAAATCAAATGTTTATCATTTATTATTCTGATTAAGTAACTCACAGTAAATGTTTTCCCATTTTTCTTTTGCATCCGGTGCATAATGCTTATTGAAATCAAGCCAGTGAGAGAGTAGTTTTTTCTCAAGTTTCAAAACTAAGGTTTGTAGTTGCTGACCTGGATTACATGTAGTCCTTGGGTTATAACTGAAATGAGATTGGAATTTCCACTGCTAAAGGAGATATCAGATAACTACCAGTATTCTATTTAGCAATGACAATTGCATCAACCCTGGCTGTGGCTGTTAAGTGAGGACTTTGTGTAATAATGATTTATGACCTTCTGCTGATTTCCTTATTGACTTTGCTTATTGGAAGCTGGCTGGGAAAGTCACAAATTATGATAATGTCTCATTTCTCTGAAAGCTCACCCTGATCCAAGCCATTCCCAGTTTGATCCCTTCCAACCCCAAGCCTCAGATACTCCAAAGCAAGGGATGTTTTCAAGGGAGTACTGAAGTAGAAGGGACCAAGCTCAATTCTGCTGTCCTAAACAAACTGCTCTGCTTCATACCCACTACCCACCTATTCCTCCACCTCTACCCAGCATGCTAAGATGGAGAGCACTGGATTCTACTACTGTTTACTACCTGCTGCCACTACCATCCCCAGCCTCCCAGAGGATCTTCTTCACTGTTGTCCTCTTCAGCACTGCCATCATATTCTTCTTCCTCCTTGGCATTATCTCACTTCCTCTCTTCTGGGCTTGCTAATATTAATCCACAACACAATGGTTCTCCCAGCACTGGGCTCACAATCTCCCATTGCCAGGAGCTCGATCCTGGTCAGCTCAAGATTGTTTCAGCCTTCCATCCTTCCAAAGTCAGTAAAATGAGGACCCAGATTGTTGGGGGCAATATGCTGACTCTGTAAATTGTTTAGAGAGGGCTGTAAAGCACTCTGAAGCACTTTATGAGTCTAAGCACTATTGTTATTGCTATGAGACAGTCTGTATGTCAGGGTTCCGAATGATGCCCTAATTAAATCATGAGCCTCAGGCCAAGCTTCAAAAGAAATACAGTTATTTATTAGGAGCTTCATGTTGGCACGGACCAAGTAAAGCCAACTCTGACCTCACTTAATTCATGCTTTAGCTCTGTCCCTGTTTCCCCCTCTTCCCAAGATGTGTCATTAGTCACATGCCCCAATAAAGCAATTCCGTGGGTTGTAGCAGTCACTTCCTCCAGCCACTGTGGTCTCTGGGTAGATGACCTTGATGCTGCCAGCTGGAATGTGCTTTGTTTTGACTGAAATGCAACTTTCTTGATGCAGCTTCGAGGGATGGATTCCCCATCCCCCTTGTCTATGGCAACTCAAGGGCAGGTCAGGAATGCTTTGCAAATTGACACTGTACTTAGAGAAACTGACTAATAAGAATTAGGTAGAACATTGGCTGTAACCTGATTCTGCCAGTCTAATAGTTGTTAGAAAATGTAACCAGGGTAAAATACCACAAATAAAATATAGCAAAATTAGTGTAGATTAACTTTATTTAAATTACACCAATTAGTAAGCTATTGGAAACCTCTCTTGAAATGATCTTTTCTCTTTTTGCAAAATTATGATTAGCCTCTTGTATTTAGCTAACTGAAGATAAGTACAGTCACTGAAGTCTAAATAACAGTCCCAGCCATTCTCTTTCCTCATGACTTGCCTGTGCCTGCTGCTCATTTTTCTTTGTGGGCTCTAATATATGTTTAACATATATCTTAATTATTTGATTACAATGGCATAATTGTATAATTGCAATGCATTGTGTGTGTTAGCTGGAAAATGTCTGGAGATGCTCACAGAATGACATTGGGTAAATAGGATAATAACAACACTGAGAGGGAAAATAAACACAATAAAGGAAACTAATTTAGAAGCATTTAAGAAAAATGGGTATTTGGGAAAATGAAAGTGGGTGTGAGGCTTCCAACATCTCTTATGCCCATAAGCCTAAGTTGCCAAAATAAGAAACCAGGTTTTATGACTGTGTCTTTGAGGCTTCTCATAAATTCCAGCTTTACTGCAATTCTGCCTATTTTAAAGTTCTAGCTGACATTATAAATGTCTTAGGAATGGTTTGGATATGACTGAGATAGAACTCTACATCAGGGATCTTCAAACTTGATAGCTTTAAGACTCGTGAACATCAACTCCCAGAATTTCTCCTCCGGTCATGTTAGCTTAGGAATTCTGGGAGTTGAAGTCCACAAGTCTTAAACTGGCCAAGTTTTAAGACCCTTTACTCTACGTAAAGCAAAGTTCATAAAGTTTAGTGCTTTTTCTTGCAAATATGAGCAGGTTGGAATAGGTCTGAAGATTAATCTGTAAATATAATTACTTTCCAAGTCTCAACATGAATGACAGAAGAAAAGATGTTATCTGTTTCTATGGCAATAGCTTTGTTAATATTTATCTTTCTCATTCTTTTATATACAGGAGATAAAGAGATAGATGATAAATGAGTTTATTAATTTATTATTCAGATATAATGTTTACATATAATATAAGTGACAATTACTGTGATTAGAAAAGGCTTGAAATCAATAGCAAAACTACAATCATAGACTGAGGCTGTATTTCCATATCAGCTGGGAATGAAGAGAGTTGAAATCTTAAAACATCTGGAAAAGTTTCCATTAGAAGAAAGATGAAAACACAAAGCATGTATAGGAGATCCAAACTGGAGTTTACCACTATTAAAACATCAAAGTAGATAAAATATTTCTTTCCCCCTTTTATTTTCTTTTTTAGATTACCCATATTTACTTAGTTGCACATAGTCATCTCTTCTTCCCAAATAAAATTAGTTTCTACAAACAATCTTTTTTACAACTCTTCTGCAACTTCCTTCTCTTCTCTCTTTAGTGGGGAGGGAAGGGGTGATGCCGTGGAGATGGAGTTCTTCTAGTATTTTCAGCAGTAACATGGTCTGAAAAATATTTGCCTTTCCAAGAGCATTTAATGCAATTGCTTGAAGAACTAGAGTATGCTTTATAGGCTGAGTCTGTAAAATCAGATACTATTAAATTCAATGAAATATATTTATAGGTAATTAATTAAATGTAGGATTTAGCTTAATTAGAATAAAGTGGGATCTGGTCTTTTCTTCTCATGTTTAGGAAAAGATCTTGCACTTCAAACCTTACTTCTGAAGGTACCATAATGGAGGCAGCTTTTTCAATAATATCTAGAAAGTCAAGCAGCTTTTTTTTTAAATCCCATTTATATGCCACCCTTCTCTGGAGACTCAGGGCAGTTTACAATCTGTGAAGCACAAATCAATGTGCTTAGCAATAGCTTTCATTCTTTGTATAGGCCTGCTTATTATTAGCAGCATTTTTACAAGGTCAGCTTATTGCCCTCAGTAATCTGGGTCCTCAATTTACCTACCTCGGAAGGAAGGAAGGCTGAGTCAACCTTGAGCCTGGTGAGATTCGAACATGTCTAATTACAGGCTAGCTGACTGCTAGGCCAAGTCCTTACAGCCTGCTCTACCAAGGTCTCTTAGTGTGAAGAAAAGTTAACATCTAAACAGATGAATGTGGAAGAGGAAGACTGAGTCAGAAGTCATGTAGGGGTTTAAATTTCTTAACTTGGAATGATTTGGAATGTATGGTTAGTATTTCCATTAACACAAAGAGAGACAACGCAGACAGCCAAAGCTAAGGCAAGATAAGTAAATGGATGAATTGCGGTTGATCTTTATAAACGTAAATGGCTTGAATACACCCCATAAAAGAAGGAAAATTTTCTCTAAATTGAAACATGTCAATGCAGACATCTCTTGTCTTCAGGAAACACATGTAAAGAAAAAGAATTGTGAGATCATTAAATGTCCTGGGTCGGGACAGCTCTTTCAGGCCTCAGCAAACAAACAAACAAAAAAGGGTATAGCACTATATATGAAACCACACCTTAGACCCAAAGAGATGAAGAGGGAAGAATTTTAATGGTGGAATGTTGGATACAGAATAAGAAAGCCCTCTTGGTAGTAATTTATACTCCAAACAACAATCAGGCAGAATTTTATAAGAAATTATTAAAAGACATAGAAAAAAGGAAATATGAACATATCTATCTCACAGGAGATTTAAATGCGGTAGTTGATCCAAGAAAGGATTATGAAAATGGGAAAGATAAGGGGAATAATAGAAGAACACTTCCTGCAACCTTGTTCCAGCTGGCTAAGGAGCTAGGTCTTCAGGATATTTGGAGAGAATGAAATCCCCTGGCCAGACAATACACTTTTTACTCGACCAGGCATAAATCCTGGTCACGAACTGATTCTATTTGGATAACCCCAGAATTAAAACAAGAAGTGCAAGGAACAGGCATAGACGTAAATACATGGGCAGATCAAAACCCAATATGGATAAGCTGGAAAGGAGAGAAGAAGATGAAAAGATGGAATATGCAGTTGCAGGTCCTAAATGATTCAGATTTTGTTGAACTACTTGAAAAAGAAGTGGCTTTTTTCTTTAAAGATAATGATGATGGGGAGATTTCTCCACAGATTTTGTGGGACACTGCAAAGGCTTATTTAGGGGGTCTAATTATGAGACAACAGTTTAAAAAGAGTAGGGAAGATAGGAAGAAGAAATTGTGATATTTGAAGAGATCGTGAAGCTGGAAAAGGAGTTGCAGGACAATCTGGGAGATAAAATAAGAGAAGTGGAAAGAAACATGTGGAACCATAAATTGAATTTGTTGGAGCAAGAAGAAGTAGCAAGGAAACTAAGGGAAGCAAAAGAGCATTTCTTTGAGCATGCTAACAAACCCAGGCGATGGTTGGCTTATCGATTAAGACGGGAAAGACAAAGCGGAAGGATTGATTGTTTAACTGGAAGCTTAGGGGAGATAAGATATGATAGTGTGGGGAAAAAAGAGATAGCTCAAGATTACTATTCCACATTGTACAGAAAGGAAGAACTTTCAGGGGGAAAAATTAGGGAATACCTGGCTAATGCCAATCTCCCATTAATCACAAAGGGGGATAGAGATTGTCTAGATGCACAAATAACAATGGAGGAAGTGGAGAAGGCCCTGCAAAAACAAAACAAAAAAACAAATAAAACTCCGGGAACTGATGGTCTTCTAGTTGACTTCTACAGGAAATTATGGAAAGTGATGGGGAAATATCTTTTAAAAACTTTTAATGAGGTTATGTAGAATAAGGGAATGCCAAAATTTTGGGAAGAGGTGTTTATAATGCTGATCCCCAAAGATGATGCAGAGAGGGAACAAATTAGAAATTATAGACCCATATCACTGTTGAATGCTGATTATAAATTATTCACAGCCATTATAGCAGAATGGATTAAAAGGTGTTTGCAAAAATTTATTCATCCAGATCAAAAGGGATTTTTACCATATAGACAAATGAAAGGAAATTTGAGAATAGTTTTGGACACTTTAGAATACTATGAAAGCCACCTGGAGAAACAAGGAGACTTAGTTTTTATAGATGTCCAGAAGGCATTTGATAACGTCTCCTGGGACTTCCTATTGACTCAACTGGAGTAAATGAGGTTTGGTGAAAAATTCAGAGGAGTGATAAAAAATATGTACTCAAGACAAACTGTGAGAATTTTGATTAATGGGGATCTAACAGGAGAAGTGCAAATTGGAAAGGGCACAAGACAGGGGTGTCCACTCTCCTCATTGTTGTTTATATTGAGCCTGGAAGTTCTCCTGAGGGAAATTGGAGCAGACCCAGAAATTACAGGCCTTAGTATTAAGAAAGAAGTATACATAGTCCAAGCATTTGCAGATGATGTGGTCTGCATTTTGGAAGACCCAATCACTGCAGGATCAAAACTATTGAGGAAATTTGAAGAATTTGGGGAAGTTGTAGGACTGAAATTAAATTGAGGGAAGACAAAGACTCTGACTAAAAATATGAGGGGTGGATTAAAAAAAAGAATTGGAGAGGATACTGGGTATACAGGTAATTAAGCAAGTTAAATATTTGGGGATATGGCTCATGAGTAGATGCTCAATGCTTATGGAGGATAATTATGTGAAATTGGAACGGCAAATTAAATTGGATTTGGAGAAATGGAGTTGCCTGCAACTATCATTAATGGGAGGATAGCGGCCATAAAAATGACCCTATTACCAAAAGTATTGTTTTTATTTCGGATGGTCCCCCTAAATCTGAGAGGGAAACATTTCAGAGAGCTTAATAAAATGTGTGAAAAGTTTATATGGCAGGGGGGAAAGGCCCACATTAAACTCAAAATGTTGCAAGAAGCCAAAGAGAGAGAGGTCTTCAGCCTTCCGGATTGGGAATTGTACCATCAGGCGGGGATGTTGGCATGGCTGAAAGACTGGATGACCCTGGAGGACAATAGATTATTGGTTCTGGAGGGACACGAACTACAAAAAGGATGGCACGCATATATGTGATATGGAGGCTATGTGCCCGGAGGCACTTTCCAGAGGCATTATGTGAGGAAGATCCTGATAGAAATCTGGAGGAAGATTAGACTGAGAAATTATAAAAAGATTCTATATTGGGTGTCACCGGTGGAAACAATGATTTACCCAAATGTTCTTGATCCAGGCAAAAGGTATATATATAAAAAGACGTTTTAAATCAGAAGGAAGAACAGAAAACAGAAAGTGAACTTAAGGAACAAGGACTAAAGATAAATTGGTGGTTTTATATATATAATTGCAGGTAAGATATAGAAAAGATAAGGCAGAAACAGGAATAACAATAAAACCTCAAGAAATAGATAAAGATTTGATGATGAGTGATCGGAAAATAATAATGAAGTGCTATCAATTAATGCTAGCTTGGAGGATGGCGGAAGAAGCAGTGAAGGAAAATATGATTGCCTGGATCAAGAACTTTGGATATACCATTGATATAGATAAATGGAAGGATGTATGGATTAAGAACAATAAAATAATGCTAGCATCATCTTATAAGAGAATCATTATAAGATGTTTTATCAATGGCACCTTCCCCAGCCAGACTTGCAAAAGTTTTTGCAAAATTATCAGCAGCCTGCTGGAAGTGCGACTCTGGGCATGGGACCTTCTACCACATGTGTGGCCAAGCCCTGCAGCTAAAAAATATTGGAATAAAATTAAAGAATGTATACAAAAGATGACAGGAGTTAGTTTGGAGCAGAGACCGGAGCACTTCCTCCTAGGACTGTTACCAGACAAAATGCCCAAGAAGACATCTCACAACTCATATTATCATAGCAGTTCATATTCTCTATGCGCAAGAGTGGAAAAGCCCTACTATACCTACAGAAATGAGTATTTTGTGAAAGGTTACAGAATATGCAGAGTTAGACAACCTAACAAGATTGTAAAAAGATAAAGATAATATTGAATTTCAAGAATATTGGGATCTGTGGTAGAAATGGGTAGAAACAGTAAGAACAAAAAAAAAGAGCATGAACTGAAATGATTCAGAAGAGATATTTTCTTGGCAATGAGAATAGGAGTGTACTCATGGAATAAATTAATAAATTAGCTATATTTGAGAGAAACCGCTAATTGATGCTTAGACATCATAAATAAGGTATAATAATATTGTATAGGATTCTTGTGTGGGTTTTAAGAATAACTGAGATTGTAAGTTGTTTTTTTCCTACCTTATCTGTAAGATCCTTTTATCTTGATGTTTCAATTGTTAGATGACCACTGAGTTCATCTGTATTAGGAATCGGTGCTGCAACATAATATATAAGTTCTGGAGTGAAGTCTCACATTGGAAAGGAAAATACTTCTCTAATCAGACCAAATTCAAATATATGTACTTTTTAGCACAATTAATTTCATTCTTAAATCAGATAAATGTCAAAGAAGAAAGAACTGAAAATACTTATTTTTCCTATATTAAGGATCCTAATGGGTGTACAGCAGTATAAGTAAATGAAACTGGAAAGTCAAACATTCTCAGCACTTTAAATATAAAAGAATATTAATGACAAATTTAAGTAGTATTTGATTGCCTGCAGTAAAAGAGATTTTCATGTTGTTTCATTCTTTTAATCTTTCCCCATTCTCCTCTTCTCTCTTTATTCTTGACCTGTTCTCACACTTTGCCTACAGACTGATAGCACCACCTTCTCAGAGAAACCTACCTCACCCTCTGAAAACTGTTGATATAAACAAATGTTGAGACAAGAAATAAAATTTGAGTCATGTCATCACTAGAACCAGAGAGGGAATATTGACAAAAAGAAGTTTTGGAACACAAGGGTCAGTTTGTTACACTCTTGAATGCATTCATTGTTTCTGGCAGTCTGTTCCCATGGACATGTGACACAGTTCAAATGTCGAACTTTTAAACACAGCTGTGTCTAAAACTCTGGCTTTTGCTTTGTGGCATGTTCTTAATTAACCACACAAAACACTTTGAAAAAATTGTAATGAGAAAATCTGACCCATTTTAATGGACATGAATAAATATCTGATGTCTTCGAAATGGGTATTTCACAACTGCTAATAGTGTTAGTTCACTGAAGTTAATAAACCTACAAAGCTAATTAAGACTTACATATGCATCAACAATACTAAAATTATTCTTCAAGAGCTTCCTCCCCCTTCGAGAACTGCCAGATGAAACTCCTACCTCCATTAAATCTAACAGGATGAATCCTACTAATACCCCACATATACATTGCAGCATATCATTATAGATTTACAAAGAGTCCTACTAGTTGCACTCCTGTTTTAAAATTTTAATTGGCTAAGAGTCTTCAGAATGCTATCAAGCCTTTCCAATTCTGAGTTGATCAGTAGTTCTTTTGCTGTTCATTTAACTTGTCTTCTTGTGAAATAATAGAATGTTGCTAAAGGGTTTCTATTTTACTGTCATCACCACATTTTAACTGCTTTTATTGCCAAGTTGGGAAATGGTAGTGGTCAATGCAGGAATCTTCAATAAATTTTCTGGGCAAGCAAACATGCTGGACAGTATGAAGGCAAGCCATCTTGCTCGAAGAATGCATCTTGCCTATTCAGAAAATAAGGTGTCAAAAGGGATGAGGCCAGTCACAAACTATAGTTTAAAGTAAAGGTAAAGGTTCCCCTTGCACATATGTGCTAGTCATTCTGACTCTGGGACAAGTAACGGCACCTTGATGAAGGTCAACAAAGCATCAGCTTGACTCTATTGTTAGGGGCTTTTCAACATAAGGCAAAGATGTAGAAGTCATTGCTGTTAGAAATAATTTCATTGTTTTGGTTCACTTGCAATAATGTTTCAGAGGTGAGCATTCACAAAGAAAACACAGATCAAATCTCCTACCAGAAATTAAAGGTAAAGGTTCCCCTTGCACTGGAACAAAGTAACCTATCATTTTTTTTAAGTAATCCATTAAATATTATATTTAAAATACTAAAAACTTATGCAAACTAAAAGACAGAAAATGGGGGGAAAAAGTAAAAGGTGCAAAGGGAGAAAAATAAAAAAGGAAAGAAAAATAAGATTATAGTATACAGCGGAGTGACTCAACCTTCATCACAAGAAGTATAAATAATTTTAGTAACTTTTCACCTCTTACTGTAAATGATAATTGATCTCTTCTTCCCATTTCTTAATTTATAAACAAATTGATAGAGCATCACCATTTGTCTTGTTAGCTAAAGTCCATTAAGGTTTATTAGAAATGACATGTCTATTGTATTATTTTTTTTAAAGAAGCAGGATATTGGTTTATTTATAATCAGTCAAGTACCAGTGGACAGATTAGTACAATAAATAAAGTTTGTCCCATGTACTTTCCATTTTCCTCTGCATAAGTTGTCGAAGTGAA
>JANHFR010007076.1:35410-47036 GCA_032468015.1 Mimophis mahfalensis | reverse complement strand
TTTTTTTTGGCAAGCTAGTGTTTTTGCACTTTTAGGTCAAAATTCAGACCACAGCACAGCCTTGTTTCCTTTGTCCAGACTTAATTAATTTTAATCTTGATCAAACAAACTAACTCTACATTCCTTCCTTTTTCTTTTAATATTTAGTCCATTCAAATAAGACTGAAGAACTTGATTTATTGTCATTTCTTCTTTCTCTCTTCTCATGAGATTCTTCAAAGCTTTAACAAATCTGTTTTGTAAGTCCAGTATAAAATACTGGTCAATATCATGGCTTATTATTTGTATGTCACTTTTAATGTATTTAAACATCAGCCTTTTTCTTTTGTATGTCCAGTGTAATATCTATTTCCATTAATTATTTAACTTGCCTTTGTTAATCTACTTTTAGTTCAGTCTCTTTCTTGTCAGGTAAAACTTGTGCTTGTTCCTCTCCCATAGAATCATTTAGACACAAACTATTGATAAAAAGCATATATTTCTGTTGACAACATTAGTATTACCTTTTTTCTCAATTTTTAAAAATCCTTCTTCAGTACTTCCAGTACTGCACCTTTCTGTAGCCATTAGTCAGTTTTATGTGCTCTTCTCCTTTAATTCGATTGGATTGGATTTGTATGCTGCCCATCTCCCGAAGGACTCTGGGCAGCTCACAATTAAAAGACACAGAATACAAAAATTAAAACGGTATTAAACAAGGCATCCAATAAACCAATTAAGTAACAATAACAGTTAAAATTTAAATTTACAAAGTTCGTTAAAATTAATAATAGTCAGGCTAGCCCAGCTTGTTCAAATAGCCAGGTCTTCAACACCTGATGGAAAAATCGGAGATTAGAAATCATTTGGAGCTCCGGGGGGAGCTCATTCCAAAGGGTAGGAGCTCCCACAGAGAAGGCTCTCCCCCTGGGGGTCACCAGCCAATATTGCCTGGACGATGGCACCCTGAGGAGGCCAACTCTGTGGGATCGCATGGACGGTGGGAGGCTATTGGTGGCAGCAGATGGTCTCGCAAATACCCCGGTCCTAAACCATGGAGTGCTTTAAAGGTCATAACTAACACCTTGAATCGCACCTGGAAAAGCTGAAATCTTTAGGCACTTCTATTGTCCAATGGTTAAAATACGTTTTTTAAAATCAAAACAAAAGCATTATCTCACAGGAAATAATCCAATATGGTTAAAATTATCTGGTTTGTAGTTTTTCTAATCAAAGATTTAATCAATCTTATATTGCTTACTTTTTTTAAAAAAAAATAAGCCCATGAGTTTATAGTCAAACCTTTCATTAAGGCCTGTAGACAACCTTATGAAGTGCTGTCAAACTTGTTGATCCAAAAGTTTATAATAATTGAAAAGTAGTTAGCTAGCAATTTCCAATAGTGATTAGAAAAGTATGCAAGTTTAGGGTTCTTTCAAAGGCACAAACTGTGGTTTGAACAAGATGACTATTCTTTTATCTTCCAATGGTCAAAACCCACTGGATATCTGCAAACATCTTGCAAGAAGCAATGTTATGGAACATTTGTTAGCAAGCTCTCATCTTCTCCTTTGTCTGGAAAGGTCTGAAAAGCTGGTCTACTTACCATCTCTTTATTATTCACTCAGACTTACAGTTTCACTCATTGTGGAGCCATTTTCAGTCCATTGTTCTTCTATCAGAAGAACCGGGGTTTTTTTATTTTTTAAGAAATGCCTACCAAAACTAGGTGTAATCCAAGTGCAATCTAGAAAATAAAGAGGATTCTTGAGCTGTGTGCTTTGCTCTGCAGCATACCAAGTCCTAACTACATTGTTTACTTTTCTTTTCTCATATTGCTTCCCCTCACCCCAAACAGATCAAAACTAGGGTGCCTACAGACACATTGGAATCCATGGTCACCATATGAGGAATCAAAAGTCAATGACAGCAGGATTTGACTATTGGGATTAATTTAAACACTCCACTGTAATTCAAAAAAAATGTCACATTACCTGAATGTCCAGACTATGGAACTTTTCAAGCTGATAACTAATCTCATTTTATTTTGTAATGAGAAAATTAGGAATCTATCAGATATTGCAGAAACCACAGCCATATATGTTTTCTTCGAATCTGTCTCATATTATATATGTCTGAGACCTAATTCTCTAGACTTCATTGTTTTGTACTTTATACTGCCATTTACTCATGTCTGAAATGTGTGAAAACAAAACCATTCTTCTTTATGGATTATTTTATTTACTGTGTACTAGACAAATTAAGGTTTCATTTACTTAACACAGATTAAAATCATTGCTAAATCCACCTTGAGTACCTTCTTAGATGGAAAGGCAGCATATAAACAAACAAATAAATCTGAAATTTCAGTCAGGAAAATATTTCTGAGACATCTTTTTTCTCTTCTATATCCCTTCTGCTCAAATAGCGATGCCTGACTGTGGTGTGAAACAACAGCCAGAAAATAACTGGAAATTGATCTACAATGCAGCATTAGAGTTTGCTCAGATCTCAGGTACAACTCCTGAATTATGACAAGACTGATGACAAAGACACCCCCAAAGCATTGAATTATTTTCATTATTGAGTGTATTAAAGTTGGACCTTTTAATACACATGCATACAACCACACACATTTACTGAACACCATTGAAAGGGTATTAAGATGGGTATCAGGGCAGGAATTCCAAAACTTAATTCAACAGAAAATCTAACAAATAAATCCTTGCAAACAACCAGACTAGTGATTTAATTCTGTGAGACCTCTTAAGAAGAAAAGTACTTTATAAAAGCAGGTTTTTCTCAGCTAATTTCTAAAAATGTAAACAGTAGGGATGGGTGCATTGTGGGAGGCAAAAGTTGTGGATTGCAAAAGTACTTAAGGATTCCCCAGTATGATCAATGAATGAGCACTGTTGCCATGGTTGCATTAGGATGAAGTCGGGAATCATGCCCCCGCCCCATCAACAGATTTGCTGAATGACAGTTCCCAGCATTCCCTTTTTAAAAGCTGTGTAGTGTGGCGCGGGGGGGGGGGGGGAGTTATCAGGTAACCAGATTTTGGAGGTTAGTGGTCCTATTATTTTCTTTCTCTACTTGTCATAGGGTCTGTATGTAGATTAAGACTTATATTTTTTAAAAAAGTTTTATTAAAAGAAGAACACTGGCCCCTACAAACTTATGTGACAAATATTTCAATGGTAATTATAAGTGCCTGTCATTTCTTTAGTTGAAATTCCAAACTCCTGGTAAACTCCTTCAACTTTTGAACTGGTTAACAAATTATTATATATTTGAAACACAAATTCACTTGCTTAGGGGTAATTTGTATCACTGGAATTGCAAGATAATGCAGCAGAATTAATTATAAAGTTCCGAGGAAAGTGCTAAAAATATTACCCTAACATATATTTATGTAGATGTGGGATCTTTGGTTAGATTTGAGTGATACCAAGTTATATTCTCTTCTTTTCAATTCATGTTTGTGTCCATAGTTTTAGAAGTTTGTGGGTAGCCTTTATAGCAATTTGATCCTGTTTAGTACTTGAGTGGAAGAAAGCCAGGAATACTAGATTAGATATCCTGCGAGTCCCTTGGACTGCAAGGCGATCGAACTGGTCAGTCCTAAAGGAAATCAACCCTGACTATTCTTTAGAAGGCCAGATCCTGAAGATGAAACTTAAATACTTTGACCACAAAATGAGAAGGAAAGATTCACTGGAGAAGAGCCTAATGCTGGGAAAGCTTGAGGGCAAAAGAAGAAAGGGATGACAGAGAATGAGGTGGTTAGATGGAATCACTGAGAGCTTAAATGGACTCCAGGGGATGGTGGAGGACAGGAAGGCCTGGAGGAACATTGTTCATGGGGTCGTGATGGGTCAGACACGACTTCGCAACTAACAACAACAACTAGATTAGATTGGATAATTGAAACAGCCTCCCTGAAGAAAACAAGACAAACCACTCATTGTCTCCAAGAAAATGTCAGCTGTCAGGTAAAACCTGAAGACTTTACTTGGTAATGCCAAGTGGGAACAACATACAGCCTTTTGGGGAGGTTATATAGCACTTCTTGTATGTATACCTTAGGTGTCAATGTTTGAATTTTACTAACCTGACTATCATTCAACTTTTAGTTTATTCAAGCTTTTCCAATACCCTCTGAAGTTGGCAAAGGGTAAATGTGTTACAATCATATTATTCTTTTGAAATCAGTAAGATTAAAATTAGACAACATCAGTGTGATTAAAATTAGCCAACCAATATAGTCAATATTTTTTCAGGAATATGAGCATCAAGATCTTTATCTCTGTTCAGCACTGTGTGTACATTTTGACTATTACACCTAATGTTTTCATTCATTTCTTATTTTAATCAGAATAGAGTTGGAAAGGACCTTTGAGGTCTTCTAGTCCAACGCCCTGCTCAAGCAGGAGACCCTATACCATTTCAAATATATGGTTGCCCAGTCTTTTCTTAAAAATCTCCAGTGATGAAGCACCTACAGCTCTTGAATGCAAGCTGTCCAATGGGTTAATTGTCTTTACTGTCAGGAAGTTTCTCCTTGATTCCAGGTTGTTCCCCCCCCCCCTTGATTAGTTTTCATCCATTGTTTCTTGTCTTGCCTTCTGGTGCTTTGGAAAATAAGTTGACCTGCCTCTTCTTTGTGGCATCCCCTCAGATACTGGAATACTGATATCATGTCCCCACTAGTTCTTCTTTTCTCTAGACTGCCCATACCCAATTCCTGCAACCATTCTTCATATGTTTTAGTCTCCAGGCCTTTAATCATTTTAGTTGCTCTTCCTTGCATTTTTTCTTAACATCTTTTTTGTAATGTGGTGACCAAAAGTCTTAACATCTTTTTTGTAATGTGGTGACCAAAACTGGATGCAGTATTCCAGGTGTTGCTTGACTAAGGCTTTATAAAGTGGTACTAATACTTCATGTGATTTTGATTCTGTGACTCAGTTTATACGATCAAGGTTTGTATTAGCTTTTTTGGCTACCGCTGCATACTGCTGACTCATGTTAAAGTGACCGTCCACTAGAACTCCAGGGTCCCTCTCACAGTTGCTGTTTTTGAGCCAGGTTTTGCCTAATGTGCCCTTGTACCTTTGGTTTCTCCTGCCTAGGTGTAAAACCTTGCTTTTCCCCACATGAAATTTCATGTTGTTGGATAAAGCCCATTGTTCAAGTCTGTCAAGATCTTTTTGGTTCCTGAGCTTGTCATTTCATTTCATCGGAAAGTTCCGCTACAACGTACAGTACTTTTGAAACTCTCAAGGGGCTTGCAGCAGACATGATCCAGTCAGTAAAAAACACAATAAAAACAATTGTAAATGTCCATTAATTTTGAGCATAACCATATTTGCCTGCAGAAGTGTAAATGAAGCATATTAACATAATTTAAAAGTGGAATTTCTGATTTTTTGCTCCTGCCTTCAGTTCTGCCTTTATAATATCTCTTTGCCAGGGCCGATAGTAGCTAGATTAAAAATATAACAAAATGGAATTGAACAACTCCAGATCTCTAAAAGAAGGGACTTCTGATATGCCAGTGCTATGCTATCTGCAAGGTGGAAGCCTAGGGCTCTTCAGTCTCCATAGGAAAAGTGAGATGAAAACATTTCTAAACATTGACTTTCTCTAAATCTTTAAAAGCAGTTTTAATCCAATCCCAATCAACTTCAATTCTGCTGACCTTGAACTAGTTATAAAAGACAGAGTATACTGTGCACCAATCAAGGCTCCTTCCAGCTGATCAATAGACGAGTTAAAAAATAACATTCAGTCAGTGCCTTATCCAATGAGCAGTCACACTTCAAACAGTAACATAAAAATCTTGCTCCATTCTATAAAACAAGAACAGAATTTAAATTGCTAGAACATATCTTCAATACATATTTTGGGAATTTTCCCTCTCTCTACTAGTACCAATTTCCAGGGTTTCCCGTTAGATAATAGTTTCTCATAACAGACTTGTAGTCTAATCCTGTCTACTTATAGTAAAGCAAACTCATGAGACGTTATCCACTAAATCACCCAATAAACAAACCTCTCTTCCCTGAGCAGTGGTTTTATTTTTTTCCTGGAAGCTTTTTATTCAATGGTTGTTATTTTCTGGAACAGCAGTCATGGAAAATAAAATAATCTTAACACCCATCCAGCCCAAAATTCAATTTTTGGGATTTTTCCAGAATGCAGTAAGGAAAATTGGTCCTTCTGATTCCAGTTTGGTCTAGTGATTAAGACACCAGACTGGAAACCAGGACACCATGAATTCTAGTCCCACTTTAGGTATGAAGGCTGACTGGGTGCCTTTAGGCCAGTTACTCTTTGTCAGCCCAATTCACTTCACAGGAGTGGTGTTGTAGAGAAAATATGAGAATAAAGATGTATTAGGTAATGTATGTTCACCACATTGAATGATTTATAAAACAGTAAGCCCAGGATTTAGAAAAGCTTTTTTTGAAAAATTAATCTGCACAGATGACTAAATGCAATGAGTCCTTGAAGAGGAAGAAGCATTTATTTTGTATGCACTCAAGGCAAACAGCCAGGTTTCCTTGAAGTACTCCCACCTCACCTAATCATCATCTTAGATGGGTCTACCAATGAATCCTTTGTTCTCACTGCTTCTTTGAAGCCTAATCCTTTTTTTCTAAGACCAATATCCATTCTTGAGTTTGTTTTCCTTTGCAGTTCTGTGTGCTTAATACACTCTTAGTAATATTTTTAAACAGTTAAGGCTGTTATCTGTAACATAAATAGAAGGCCTAGCAATTTCAAGATCAAAGAATGGGCTAAGATGCCCCTGTGTTTTGTAATTAGCCAAAAGTAAAGGCATTTTCCTATAACAGAGTTGAGGAATGGGGAAAAAAAGTTGAAAATAGTTTGAGGTGTTCTGGACATTGCTGGCGGGGGAGGGGGGGCAGGGAAGAATTGCCTATTTGGGGGCTGGATTTCCCCTGACATACTTTAGAATAAGAGAAGTGAAAGATTATAGTTAGAAGGGGAGAACAAAAATCTGAAGTCCAGCCACTCCCAGATGGCAAGTTTATGAGATTTGAAACATGACATTTAGATGAAGTTAAGGAGTGTATCTGCTCTCCCCTTAGGCCCAGGAAATAAGCTTCTTCTTGGCAGAGCCCCTTCTCTATCCTTTCTATACCTTCATAATATCAACGGATTTTCTTGAATTTGCACTCTATAAATGTTTAAGTAAATAAATATGGCATGTATGTGATTAGCCTTCCATAAAAACATTAAACAACCAAATAACATGTTGATTATAGTACTGAAATTATACCCATTCATTAAATGTCTAATCAGCTACTTCAAAACAAGAACAAAGTAACTTTATTGATTAACCCTTAGTAGACCACTATGTAAATCAATATTTGCATAATATTTTTGCATCAAATATTGACCTCAGTAAGAGTGGCTTTCTTCCCATGAAAACATGCTATAGTTGGTTTATGTAGTTTGGCTTCTTCATGTCTTTGAAATTCCTTCATTGTCATTAAAGTTTTCTAGTAGTGACATCTTCTGTCTAAAAATGTAGTGTCTTATTTAACACATAATTGCAGATTATTTTTTTATTTATATTTCCTACTTTTATTTTTTTTCTAAATAACTCAAGATTATGAGTAATACCTGAATATACCTTCATTCCTTCCTCCTTTTCCTATTTCTGTACAACAACCACCCTGTGAGGTGGGTTGGCTAAGTAACTAGCCAAAATTTACCCAGCCAGCTGGACTATAATTCAGGTTTCCTAGTTTCTAATCTGGTACCTCAACTACTAGACCAAACTGTGTCCACCAGTATTATGATAACAAACATTGTTATTTTAGTTCTTTACTTTCACCTAGGTCTCCACTTTTCAAAGATTAAGAAGTTTGATAAGAATAATTCTGATTTAGTTGTCATTGGACTAGAGAAGTATGGCCACATTTAGTAGAGGTACATCTACAGCTAGTGATATCCAAGAGTCCCTGGAAAGCTAAAGCTGTCTGGCCAAAATAGGAATACCTGCAGAAAATTTGCTTTGTTCTCTTGCTCAAACCATAGTAATATTGCCAGCAATTTCCTGCTTCAAACGTCACTCAAGGAATGAAGTCCACCACTTATTATTCAAATGAAAAGAACAAGAAAAGCATGGCCCCACCTGGATATAAATGCCAGCTAATCACTCACCACTTAATTATCTATATATATAAAACAGAGTGTGGCAGATGGGAGGGCGTGCATGCGTTGTGTGTATCTTTCTGTATTCAATTTTTAACAACTGGACTAATTTGACCCAAATGTGGCATACACATAATTTACCCTCCAACAAAAAGCACTGGGGGAGGGGGGGTAAGACAGCCCTAGTCCCCCTGGGGTTGGCTCTGTTCCCTAAAAATCCTGCCACAGACAAAGCAAATTACAGTTCCCAGAAAGCTTTGCTAGGAATGCTCCACACAAAGAACTTCTGTCTTCCTGAGCATTGGTATCTTCCTAAGTCAGAGGGCCCAGAGGCTTTTTCAAACCTGAGGCAGGCAACTTGATTGGTCTCACCCCTAGGAAATTTCTCCTTAGTCCAACTCACAATAAAATAACACTGTTCCAATATTTAAATAGAAAAGAATAACAGAGTTGGAAAGGACCTTGGAGGTCTTCTCGTACAACCCACTGCTTAGACAGGAAACCCTAAAGACAAATGGTTACCCAATTTCTTCTTAAAAACTTCCAATGTTGGAGCATTTACAACTTCTGGAGGCAAGTTGCTCCACTGATTGTTCTGACAGGAAACTTGAGGGGCTCCTATAAAAATGAGACAGTCAATCTATTTTCCAAAGCACCAAAAGGCACAACAAGAAACAGTGGATGAAACTAAACAAAGAGAGGAGCAACCTAGGACTAAGGAGAAATGTTCTAAGGGTGAGATCAATCAACCAATGGAATAGCGTGTCTTCAGAAGTTGTGGGTGCTCCATTACTAGAGGCTTTCAAAAAGAGTGAGGGAAATACACCCCAATAGGACAGTGCCAGGAACTACTAAAACAATGCAGAAAACTTAAAACAGCAATTCCCCTTTTTTAAAAAAAAATCAATCCCAAAGGAAACACAGCAGCTGAGAGGGAAACCAAGACCAGCTGCTCATGCTAATTGAAAGCCTGGGCATGCTGCCAAAAGCCATTAACTCTTCCAATTCTATTATTCTATGTTCTCTATGTTCTAAAATTAGGTGCTTCGCAGAAAAAGCAATACATCTGGCTGGACCACACATGCATTAAATTCATATCCTGTATGATCAAGCTGTACCATTGTCCCCTCCTGTATCTTTCCTGTATCCCCCAGGGAGAAACAACAAGTAGCCAACACTGCAGCAGCTATAAAAGTTCTTGGAGAACTCTGTAAGTATCAGCTGATCACAGAAGTGTTAGTTAATACTCTTTATAATGAAAATGTTTGTAATCTTGTCCTTCTTCCTGAGGGGAAGAGGTTAATCCCATCCCTAGATGGGTGATTGATGGGTTTCCTGCCCTAATCCGGTCAGTTTCTGTTGTTTATTGACTTGATTCAATGTGTATCAGCTACATTCCAGCTGCAACTTGTTAGCAATTAATAAGGTTATTATTGCATTACATATTTTTGGAGTGTCTTAAAATGGCCACCTAGGAGTCACACCACACTCACACCAACCAACAGTCAAAGTTGTTTACTCCCTTAATGTGTGCAAAATGTATCAATGCTTTGCACCTGCCAACAGTCTCCATATTCTTCTATAAAAGGAAGGTCATGCCAACCTCTCCTTGCTCTTCTGTTCTTGGGCTTGTGAGTGTAGATCACAGAGTGTTCTGATATTGTTCATGAATAAAAGTTCCTGATTGACATCTTGAGTGCTGATTCTCAACCGTCATGACATCGTCGCCTCTAATAAATAATCTAACACAACTGTTAAGTGGTTCCTGGCTGTCTGCCTAGAGCTATTCTCCAAACTGCATACGCAATTAACTAACGGTTTGGGCAAACCGGTGAGAACTGGCTAAATCCCACCTGTAGATACATAATGACACATCTACATATAAATTCATACAAAGACACAAGGCATATTTGTAGCAGTAAGCAGTAGTGTACTATTACTATAGTTAGCCCTTCTGAGACTTAGTGGGTTCCAGACAAGATGAATAAAGTCTCTCCTCCCCTCTAAAAATGTATACAAAGCCTATATAAGCTAAATTAACTAATCCACTTAAGGAGACATTCAAATAACCTAAAGGCCAAATGCTACTGAAACAGGACTGAATGGCCTGGTTTCAAATATTTGTATAGAATAGAAACTATCCCCACCTCCAAGGTAGGAGGTTTCATAGCTCCAGAAGATAAAAGAGCCAAACAGAAAAGTCAAAAGAAGAAATGCTATTTGATAATTGTACTTTAAATTCATATACTATTATATTCATATACTATTAAAACCTTTGTGTCTGTTTGTGACCTTCACTTGTGCAAAATTGGAAGATATAAGGGAAAAATTTATTGAACCAAGGTGCCTCAAATGGATGAACTTACAAAGTGTGTCCAAAATGCAAATTACTACTCTCATGGGGACAACATTTGGAAATGTTACTGATTCATTACCACTCTGCTTCTGTTTAGTGCCACCACAGTACTGCCAAAGTCAGCTATAGTCACATGATCCTCATTTTCGATGTTTCCTGACAGCTTCTAACAAGTGAAAGGAAAAGCTGGAAGGAAATATGATTGCAAGTGGACTTTGCCTCATTTCCAATAGCAAAGTGTTTACCTGTGGGAAGCTTGCAGAGAGAAAGTCAATGAAGACCCTCGGGGGAAGGAAGGAGGGAAGGAAGGAAGGAAGCAAAGAAGGAAGTTTCCAATATTCACTGCTAGCTTCCACTCACTCACTCACTGCTAGCTTTTTTCACCCATCCTTGAATATTCTGTTTCTCTGTTTAGGCAAGAAAATGTCTAGTATTAGATCAAACTATAGCTTGTATGTATATTCAAAAAGTATTTGCTTCACCCTTGTCACATTTTTCATCCTATTTCATACATCTTTGAACTTTTTTGAAAACTAGAGCAAATAAGCATAGAAGCTTTTAAGCTTGGATTAAATGTCGAGAAAAAAAATGGGGTTGGTGTGGTTGGGTATCTGATTTGTTACATTAGATGAACATTTTACATACTGTTAATTAAAACAGTAAGATTAAACTTTATCTCTTTGTTGTCAGGTGGCTGTAAATAAGTCCACTGAATGAATATTTTGTTTGCCCTTGAAAAATTGTTTAGATCTTCGGTACCAGCCCTTTAAGAACATCAGAAGAAAGAAAAATAATAATTCAGATTTATTCTGTTTCTTTCTTTAGAAAACTAAACAAGCTGCAATACATTTACCTTGAACAAAGTAAACCATTATCTTAGACCACCCAGGTGATAATGCTTTCAGATCCAGATATATTAAAATCAAATATCATTTTAAAATCTGAAATATTATCTGGAATTGTAAATGAGAAGACTATCACACTAGCATTATCATTTAGCAAAATAGGAATATAATATAAATAAAGAGACCTTGGTGGAGCAGGCTGCAAGGACTTAGCCTAGCAAGCCAGCTGCCTGTAATTAGGCATGTTCGAATC
>JANHFR010007073.1:41397-53053 GCA_032468015.1 Mimophis mahfalensis | reverse complement strand
TAATGAGCAGGCATATGCATGGAATGAGGGCTGTTGCTAAAACACATTGTAAGCCGCCCTGAGTCTTCGGAGAAGGGATATAAATGGGATTAAAAAAAAATCTGACAGAGAACCAGTGCTATAGAGCCCTCCTCTAAATATTTTTTCCAGGCTCCTTACTTACATCATATCACTCTCTGCATGCTCAGAACATATGTCTGGCAGATCGCTCTTTTCTTCCTGAAGAGAAGTGAAGCATATGAATTGCAGTTTGAAGATTTAATTCAAGAATTCCTGAAAAACCCAACCCAAACACCCCAATGGAAACAAAGAGATTTGTTACATTATGTATTTTATTCAACGCCATTGCTGATTTCTAAAAATTATACAAATTGGAAAGCAATTTTGTACACACTAAAGATTCTGTTCTTGATATGACGGGGTGATTCAGAGAACCTGAAATAAAAGTAAAGCTTAATTGCTGTTGAGAATGTTCACCAGATGAAAAATGAAACTATTTCCGCACAGCATACTTTTCTTTTTATTTCTAGCCCTCAATCCCTCACAGACTAATTTTAAACTGCCTTTCAGTTGTGTTCATTTCTGCTAGTCTCAAAAGAGAACAGACAGGATTAGGTTTCCTTCCAACTGACAAACAGGAGAGGTTAAAGCAAAAGAAGAAGAAGAAGAAGGCAATTCAAACAATGCCATATTCCTTAAACCACCATGGTTCCTGAACTAAACATCCCCTGATCTCCACTCTATACAAAGGCGAATATATGCTAAGGTGAATCATGAGGTAAAGCAGACATTAAAATGAACCTAGAGAAACCATCAGAGAGTCTTCTGGACTAAGGATGTTGAATGGAAAACTTCTGTTTTATAGGGTCTGTTCCAGTAAGATTGAGCCATGCTCTGCCTGGAAGACAATGTGGGACTGGATTTGCAAGACAAATAATGCTTAAGAGAGAACTGCCCCTTTCTGAAGAAACTATTTCTTGATTTGACCACCTCTGGCAAGAAGAATTTCCAATCTTCTGCTCCTAGGATGAAATGGATATTCTGAGCTTTTTGCAATCTGGATACAGGCCAAGAGCAGACAATGGTTTTCCCAGGAGTGTGTGTGTGTGTGTGTGTGTGTGTGTGTGTGTGTGTGTAAGTATGCATTTTTGTTAGGATGGATGGAAGAAACACACCCTTCCTAATTCTTTTGGATCTTTCAATAGCCTTCGATACCATTAATCTTTGAACCCTTCTGGAATGCCTACAAATGTTTAAGCATAGACACAACTGATGACAGCCTGGTGAGGTAGTCCAGACAAACACCCAGGTGCTTTACCTTAAGGTTACATTAACCAAATCTTTGCAAATCTGAAAATATATTTCTTCCCCGTCTCCTTTACAGCCCCAGAAACTAGCAAGAGTCCATTCTGAGATGGTTAGCCCATCCGCAGTCCTTCTGCAAGCTCAGCTGCCTTTTATCTAATTGTTCCCCTGCTAATGGCTCTTCACCCACTCTCCCAAGGTCATTCCCACATACCACTACAATTGATAGGTGGCGGGGAAAGTGGTTGCGCTCATGGTTAATCCAAATATCTTCCTAATTTCTTAGAAATGGTCTGAAAAGACAAGATCTTGGCAGAAGGATCTGTCTCTAGACAGATAGCATGTGTAAGAGACTAGTGGCAGCCTATCGTAATTATTATTTATTGAGGAATTCTTGGAAGGAAGGGGCTACCAATGAGATTTTACATTACCACTCCTCCCAGCTCATAACAACCAGCTGATACTAAACAAAACTGTAATTCCCCAATTGGGTAATACTTCACAATCATCCTAAGAGTTGCAATCGAGAAGAGACCACTGTGTATCCATGGTTCCACAATTTTCCTCTTTAGTAAACGTATCTTAATTTGGATTCTGGTACAGTAGGAGAACTTGCTGTTTAGGAACAAAATATAACAAAACCCTTGATTCCTTTGCTTATAAAATCTGCTGCAAAATGTGAATGGAAATCACACAGCTTGAAAAATTGTATTCCCCCCCCCTAAAGCAGCCACCTCAACCCGAGCACCCTCCAGATGTGTAGACTTCAATTTTCAAGATTCCCAAGTTTATGTAGCAATTGTTAAATCTCCTGGACTTTGACGTTCATACACCTGGGTGACACCCAACTTAGGGAGGGTTGTCCTAAAAGGAACACCAAGGATGACTTGAAAATCAATGTGTGGATGTGATGAAAGAAAAACATGATTATTTCTGTCATAGTTTCAGAACTTGTTTGATTTCCATTGTATCTTACTTGTTGGCATTCATTACTACAAAGAGCACGTTAGCTGTACAGAAAGCATGAGGCACATCCCAGGTCTTTCGCCAAATGTGGATTTTAGATATAAACAGAAATAATATGAAAATATGGCTTTAGAAAAGATTACCAATTTAGGAAGCCAGTCTGCATTTTTAAAATGCAAACACAATCAATAAATCAGGAGTATTATCCTTTTTTTAAAAAAAAAAAATCTGCTCAGAATGTATGTTTGCTTTATGTACCATTTAATGGCAACTGTTGCTATGAGATTAAATTCATGGATAGAGCACTTGGCCCGAAGCCAGTGCAGAAATTCTTGAATGCCCAACTCGGACAAAATGATGCAGAGCAATAGTCTTCTCAGCCCAAGAAAGAAACCTCAGGATGCTCAGCATTTGCTACTAACAGCACTTGCTTCAACTTGAGTAGTTATTTTTATATTCTTTCTGTTTCTAAGCAGTTTTAAAATATTACAATGAGCTAGGATGAATTATACCCCAGAGGAAAGGCAATCACATTTCCGCCAGAGTGATCCACCACTCTGGTAGAGGATTTAGGGATTCTGAAAATGTACCATGGTTTATGAAAACCACAGTAGTACGTTCTACTTGAAATGGGCTGCCTTTAATCCCTTGGCCTTGCCACAATCAGCAATTTCAGAACTTTTTCTTCAGGCTGGAGCATGATTGTGATATTTGGCCCTTTCAAAAATACCTACAGGAATTACAGTGGACACAGGTATCGGTATGCCCATTCTTGGAGGCTGCTAATGGTTTAGATTGCACTGAGTGGTTAATACAAGGGCTGACAATGTTTTTAATATGGTAGAAGGAGTTGAGTACAGCGGTTTCCATGCACTGCATACATTCCGACATACCCTAGAAATAGCCTTTCATGAGATTAAACACCAATGATAATAGCAGCTAAGGAAGGGACACAGACCTCAGGAGCAAGATAAAATTCAATATTTAGATATTTCTAATGTGAATGTAATTTAGATTCTTTTTTCTTAAACACTTCTTTTCTGAAGCATCGTAGAGCCTACAGTGAGTGCCATGACACTGTCGAGTGTTGAAGTGCCGCAGTCATTCTGGAAATGACTTTGAGAGCAGAATGACTCCCCCTGTACTAATTTAGCATAGTACTCAAAAAAGTATAAATTATCTTTCAGTTATAATTCCACCACAGATCCTGCAATTGATGGCAGAGCCAGACAGAATTTTATATTAAATCTGCAGTTCTCCATCCATTTGCTTCATGGATCCTTTAGTTGTTTTTACAGAAATAAGTTAAAAACTGCTTGCAGCTACATATCTAAGAAAACATGTTTGGGACATGGCACAACAATAAGGGTAAAAAAATGCTTTTTTTAAAAAATAAAAAAGTAACAGATTCCTATATATCTTGAAATATCAGATGGAATCAAACTGCATGGATGTCATCAGAAGTGGACTGAAAAAATGATGGCATATTAATATCAGAAAGTCTCACGTTGGTGGTGCATGCAAGTAATTTTATGAACCTTTGAACAATGGGAGAGCATGATAGTAATGGAAAAAGTGGCCAAAAAAGAGCATGGAAGAGCATGGAATCGTTACAAGTTACAGAAGTATAAAACCCCCATAATGAAACAAGCTGGATGAGGGGGAGACAAAAAGGCAGTCAAGTCATAGCCAAGGAAAGAGACAATGTTTGGCAAGGAGCAAAAAAGAAGAGATTTAGCGCACCATAAATTAAGAAGAGGGAGGGGAACTCGGGAAAAGCTTCACACAGGACCAGCTATAAAAAGCTTGGCTGGAAACTGGAAGCAAAGAAATATAGGAACTGGTTAACATACAAGGTCAGTGTACTGGAAGGCTAACTTTTACATGTCAGATTCGGATAACCAGATGAATGTTGGGCTCTAACTAAAATGGAATGTTTATTCTTCAGATTGCAATTTCTTTGTGGACTTTAAAAATATAGATATTTTAAAAGGTCCTAGAACAGGCTTTGTTTTAAATGCTTAACATATGGCGACTACCCTAAACCCAACAAGGCCAGTATTGGAATCAGCAGAAAGCTCCCCGAGGACACAGTGTGCAACAAACAGCAACCCATTATTTGAGGCATACAAACTTGAGGGGGAGTGGGGTATGGTTTTAATTTCAGGCCTTCACTTTCTAGGTGCCCCTAAGGGCCATGCATGTTTCCTACATAAAGTTCAGCCTGTTTGTAATTAAGTCCTCCTGCTCTGCTTATTCTGAACTAAATTAAAAATAGTAAAATCAGGATAACCTTGGACTTTTTGACATAAACAAGGCCACTGTTTCCAGAGATATAAACATACTAATCAAGTTTATGGATCTTGGAAAACTGAAACAGTCTTCTGACCTTTCTTATGTTAAAGGCATGATACTTTTTCAAAGGATTAATACAGATCTGGGTTTCCTTTTGAAACTTTCCTGTCTGAACTTCAAGTGTATTTAATGTTGAGTAGAACATAATTCCTGGATCTTGCTGTATTCAAGATTTGTCCCCAAATCTCTGAAGGGCTTTTGTCAAGGCTAGGTTCAGAGCCATATTTTTGGTGGGCTGGCTAAGTGTGGGCAAGCTATAATTAAGGTTATATGACATATTCTAGCCAAATATATTACCTCTTCAATCCATTTTAGGGGAACAGAGGATATGACAAAAGCTTTTTAGCTACGTTATTATGCTTTATATTTCTAGCGGTATTAACTGGATAACCAAAATAGTACCATCTCTACATAAGAGAGCTGTATAAGCAAATTTGGGGGAAACCCAAAGGGTAACAGAAGTGCAAAACAAATATCTTTCCCACATGTGGGGAGTGATTCTAAAAAACCCGAGTGGGGAGTAAACAAAAAGGAAGATCTTGTCTGTGTTTCCCCTACATTTTAGAGCCAGTCTCGCAAGTATGCTTGACCTCCTTATTCCTGACATTTTTTATTTATTATTTGGCGGAGGGGTGTGTGTGTTTACACACAGAATATGGGCATATTTTATGTCATTGTTTTTGCCTCCATGTTATTGTATCAGACTCTAAACATTTTTATTGTTTTGTATATTGGATGAAGAATTCTGGGGGTTGAAGTCTATACATCTTAAAGTTGCCAAGTTTGAAAAATACTGCACTGAAGCAACTCAGACAGACGATCACCCAGTTCTTAATAGAGAAGAATTCATCACTTTGTGTAGCAGCCTGATTGAGTACCTGGAACATGAAGGCCAATTCACTGGCTGGTATGGGACATTTACTCCTGATGTCTAGCCTGAACTTGTTTCCTCATATGGTAATTTTAATCCAATTATTCTGGTCCTGCCCTCTGGGACAATAGATTTGAACTGCAATATAGCTGCAAAGTTTTGTTATCTGTAGTGCTGCATGGAGTATCTGCTTTTTATTTGCTCCATTCCAACTTATCTGAACAGAAATACTACAGTCTGGGAGACTTCATAGTCAACACAATTTTAATTCTTCCAGTCAGTTTCATGATCCCAATTCAAAAACCCAGCAGAACTTAATTTTCCCTGTTTATTTAAACTATATGGTCCAACATTCCTCGCTCTTACTCTTATCCTCCAGACTCAGGAAAATCATGCCTTCTCCCTCCACTATCCAGATACAACAATTCTACCCTGCAACTCTTGGCATGTTCCTGCAGCTGTTCCTGATGTCTATGACAGTCAGGCAATTTCCCCCTTGCACAGCGGTAGGCTGCTGGGGGTTCGCAGGAACCTCTTGCTAAGAGTCTCTACCCAGTTTGGAGAATCCCCAAATCCCACTCCTGGCTGGCCCCGTCCCACCCCCGCCCCAGGAGTCGTCCTGTGCCCCATTTTGGATGCCAGGTAAGTGCAGGGCCCACGCGGAGGCTCGGGGAGGATGAAAAATGGGCCTCCCGGAAGTTCCAGAAGTCCAGAAATGAGCCCGGGGGAGGCCATTTTTGCTCTCCTGGAGGCTCGAGAAAAGCCTCCGGAGCCCAGGGAGGGCAAAAAATGCCCTGCCCTGCCATGGTGCAGGAGGCTGACTAGGTCACGCCCACAATGGCCACGCCCACCCAGCAATCAGGCAGAGAACCTTTGCTAAAGTTTTTGGAGCCCACACCTGCCCTTGCACCAATATCTCAATTGTTTTTGTTTTGTTTTTGCTAAAAGGCCAAACGTGCAGTATGTATTTAAAATGGAGGGAAACTGTAGTACTTTACTTTGCTCTCTTTTAGTTTGAAGCAGGAAGAATAGAATGATCATGCTAAATGATCCTTGCCTCTAGTGCCTGATTAAATCTCCCAGGACTGGACTCATTGATAATTAACAAAGGCAATCTTTGCATCAATAATTATTGACTCATCGATACTTAACAAAGCCAACCGACGCCTCCTAAATGAGGCAGCAAGCAGGACTTTTTAAAGAAATCTTTCCTTAGGATCTGTACTATTACATGCTGGTCTCAAATGTTTCTCGGAAAGACAATTGAGCAAGCCTTGTATTTGCTCCCAACTCTGTCAGCATTTAGAAAATCTACAAAGATGCACAAAATGCAATCTCGAAATGGAGAATGCTTCTGCAGGCTGGCAAACACAAAGCCTGAGTTCAAGGTTCACTCTCAACACCTATGAAAAATCAGAGAGCAGAATGCAACATGATGCCAGTAACGTTCTGAGGACCCCTAAAGCAGACATGAGTATTTCATTCCTTCCTGCTGTGAATCCCTTTTTACAAGGTAGGATTTCTCATTCCATCTGCAATTACCAAGTATTTATTCCCAATAAGTAATCACAAAAGTAAATCTTCACCTAAAGAAAACCAGAAATTAATTTTCCCCTTTACTTTACAGACATAGGCCTCCCCTGCCGTTTCTTCCTTGCTATGTATTTCTGAAACCTGGGACTCTTCCAAATTTTAAGCATATTGGAAAGTATATCCTTAGGCCAGCTGTGATCTGGTCATGCCGTAACAAATGAGAAAAAAACAAAAATCAACTCAAAGAAAGGCAAACAATAGATTTCCTTGTTCTAGCCTGGAAGTGATCTTCATCCTCCCCATCAAAGTATCCCACACAAAACCGGGAACTGTGAGGGTTATGCAATATGCCCTCAATGCCCTTTGCTTTAGAGGAGACATCTCTTGCGTTTCGAAACATATGGGATGGCAACTATTAGAAGAGTTTAAAGAGGTGAGTAGCAATGCCATCATCACTGCTGCTCTTTATAAGCTATTGTAAAGGGGCTGGGGGTTGGGAGAGAGAATGGTGTCAGCAATGCACGGGAGGTTTTTATAACTCTCTAAAACAAGAACTAGATGTCCCCCGTGAATGCTGTTTTTTTTATCTTACTCAGAGCACTTTTAGAAAAACCACAAATCTTGGAAACCAGACTTCGGTTGGGCCTGGAATTCCACGGAGGCTTTGTATACTAAGAAACACATTTATCACTCCAAACAAATACATAAAGTCCTGCTGGTATCTAATTGACCTTGATTTCTTTTTTTAAAAAAAAATACTTCATTATAGATAGCAGTTCACAAATGATGCAAATTAACATGAAGACTTATGTATGTTTGTTTGAAGTCATTTCTAACAAGTCCAGGGAAGCCTGCTATTGATGGGACGTCTTAAATAATAGTTCCTTGAAAGCTTTTAATGTGATCCATATGTAAACAGACTTCACATCCTCAGTCCAACTTTTCTGCTCTCTGTCTTGGAAAATGTAGCAGTTAACCCAAGCAAGTCAATACTTTAGTAATAATATAGGGTTATATATCATATGTATCATATACAGGAGAGAAGGAAACACTCTCTTGAAATGATAACAGGACACTTTTAGCCTGGTGGGAGGAAAATAAAACCCCTTCAATTTACCCTAGAAAGCAATTCACCCCAGAGTTTGAAAGTACAGGGTCAAACCCAGAAGAGACAGAATTAATAGCTTCCTACCTTGCATCTATATTGAAATAATGGCTACAGATACTGGTTTATTTGGTTGCTTAACAATAGCATTTGTCATCTTTATGAAAAATCTTTGTTTGGGCCCAGAGGTATGCTGTTAAATGAATAAGAACTGACTCCACCAATTCTTTTGCCACTGCCATGCCATGCTGCTAGCCACCAAACTGCCAGCCATTGTGCTGGCTCTTGTGACTCCGCCTTTTTTCTCAACTTTTTCTCAACCAATAAAATTCCTGAAGATTTAACTATTGACTCCTGCAAGCCAATACAATATGGCTCTAGTACACCACTGAGTGTATCTTCCTTGGTCCTTTTAGACCTCTAAGCAGTGTTTGACTGTGTTGGTAAAGTATTTCATTTCTAAAATATTCACTTTCATGTTGGTCCATTACAATTTTTACAGTTGTAAACAATATATTTATTGTAAATATATTATTTATCTATTTAAATACTTTATAACTTACTGCCTATGAAATAGTACTGTTTCTTCTTGAAATCTTGACACATTGCAACACAAATCTCTCTTGTCTTAATATATAAATCCTAATTTGTGTTCTTTAGCATGCTATCCCAATATCCCTTGATGACTGGTTATGTTTAGAAATGCTTGGGTTGAATACAAAAACCTGACAGGGATTTGTAAATATGTTCAATGCATTTACAGCCCCATTTCATATCTTCATACGGTGTGCATAAAAATCTCTAAAAGCACCTGGGTACATGGGCACTTGGAAAAGAACAGGTGGCATGATATACTACAGGGGCCTTCCTATATAGGGATTTCCTAACCTAGAGAATGACTTGTGTAGGAGAAAGGATGGTACAACCTGGGGGTGGAGTGAAAAGGGAGACCAGCCTAGAATCCCCATGTAGCCACAAGAGAACTAAGCTTAAGCCTCCTTGAGTGCCGTTGACTCTTTTCTAATTCTAAGCAGATGCCATCTGTTAGTTGAGAAGATTTCTGCACATAGGTTTTTAGTAATAAATCAATTTAACGGAAGCTTCACGTGTGGACCTGGTCTTCCATGCTGCGCATTAAAACCTACAAATCACTGAAAATGTTTCTTCTTGTTGGTTATACTAATCTCACAAGAGTTGGATAACAAATGAAAGCTACAACAAAGTAAGTTTCTATCTTCAAACCTAACTAAACCCCATGTTTGGAAACTCACAGATTTTGGAGGCTTATTTGCCATTGTAAGAAGTTGTGAGTATTCTTGCAAAATGTCTACTGAGGGAATGGAGCTTGCTCAACATTTTATGACAGCAATATAGCATTACAACAAAATTGCAACAAACCTGTAGTAATTGTTCCGTTGATTTTATTTCATTCCACAGAATGCAAGAGTTTGTATGCAGAGGAGACAGGAAAAGGGTAAAAAAGTGAAGCCTGGATTAGACTGGAATGTGGCAAGGAAGCTTGCCAAGTTCTCAGCATATGGAAAACAGACTAAAGTGCTATATATAGTATACAGTGACTTGCAATAATTTATCTAAAGTTTAAAAAAAAACAGAAAAGAAAGAGAAAAATGAGAATTCAAAATCACTAGGAAAATGAGTAAGATGATCTTTTTCCATTACATCAGCTTAAGGAGTTGGAAGCATTTATATGACTTGTTGCCATAAGGCTGCTGGGGGAAAATAATGCCACATGGAATTAGCAGATGTATTGATAGAGATGATGTGTAATTATAAAAATGCTTCTGGTCATTTGGTAATAACTTATAACAGAGCGACTTAGAATATTCACAGTATTACACGTACCATAGCTGTACAATGATTATATGCATAACTGCATACTGTGAGGTTTATTGGCCTAAAAGGAGCTGTAAGTTTCGTAAAAAATGCAGCATTTTGAGAATCTAAAAAACAGAATGTGACAATTTAAATAACCGATAGTGAAATCTCACTAGATCACTGATAGAGAGGCTTGAGGAATCTCAGTAGCTATGTGATAATAAAATTGGGATTTCAAAGTTTAGGACAGTAGGGCATCACTGTGGAATCCTTGTTACTCTCTGAGCTTGGTTGTGTTTGCAGGCCTTTCATTATTAAACTAGTTAATCTCAACAGCACTAGTGAGTTGGAGGTTTGTTCCCTATTTATATACAGCAGCTTACACTGCCAGCAATGCTGGGGTTTTCCTCCTTGGTAGATCCTTGATTACCTTTGTCTGCTTGACTATTTATCTGGTGTTTAACCCTGCTTACCTGGATGTTGACTGCTGTAGAAAATGTGCTGTGGTCATTTAAGTTATCAGGACCTTGAGCAATTCCATTCACCTTTCAGTCATTGTTAGGCATATATGAATAATTAAAAATTAATAAATTACTGAATTGAAGAAAATATACATAGTTTGCTTTCCCCCAGCTGTTCATGGTACTTTTTTTTCCCTGTAAAGCATTTATATATATATATTTTCCTTCAATAATCATGGATAATTTTTTCATCTGAAAAGTATGCAAGAATATTGAACTAGCAGAATTGGAAAATCTGGTATCTGGAGAAGTGAAAATATTAAGATATAAAACATTTCTTAACATAGTTCTAGGCCACTGTTCTTTTCTTGCTCAGGTCTTCTGATTACACTATTTAAATGAAAGAAAGGCCCGAGAACAGATGGCTCCAACTACTTAAGGCAGGGGTGTCAAACTCAATTTTATTGAGGGCTGCATCAGAGCTGTGTTTGACTTTGGGGGGCTGGGGTGGGCTCGATGTCACTCCTATTGGGGGGGCGCTTGTGGTGGCCTGAGTGCTGTGCCAGCAAAAATGGGCTCCTGAGCTCTGTTTTCACTGGCAGAGCATCACAGGCTGGTCCTTCACTGTTTCCAGGCGGCCCCTTGGACCAGATCTAAGCACCCTGTGGGTCACATCCAGCCCATGGGCCTTGAGTTTGCTTAGCTGTCAAGTTTCCCGGTTTGGCCGGGAAACTCTCATTTTTTTCTCTCTTTCCTGGCGCCATCCTGTATTTGATAAAAATTTCCTGTATTCTCTAGTCCAGCGGTTCTCAACCTGGGGGTCGCGACCCCTTTGGGGGTCACCTGACCCTTTCAGGGGGTCGCAGACCCACGCCGCCGCCACTGCTGCCTGCTCGCTGCCCGCCCTGCCTCGCCTCCTGCTCACCCGTCTGGCCCGCTCGCCCACTCGCCGCCCACATGGTTTCCGAGGGCGGGAGCGAGCGAGCGGCGTGGGAGGGAACAGCTGCGTGGCTCCGTCTGCCGGTGCTGAGAGGGCTCGAGCAGGGGAACTGCACAGCCATTCCCTTCCGCGACCCTCCACCGCCTCGCTCCCAGCCTCGGAAGTGGCGTGGCTCCCGTTAGAGGCAGCCCAGGCAAGGAGCTTCCTCCCCCCCCCCCCGCTGGAGGACATCACGGAACGTCTTGGCTGGGCACATCCTCCTGCCTAGCCAGTCCTTGTCCTCC
>JANHFR010007070.1:0-19323 GCA_032468015.1 Mimophis mahfalensis | reverse complement strand
GGGTAGAAAAGACTGAAGAGTTCAAATGTAAGCTTCAGACCCGTCTCTTTTTTTTGTTTGTTTTTTACACGCCCGGGAAACCCTGGAACAAAATGCTGTGTTTCTCTGACTGTTGTCTCCAACGATCCCGTCCCAAAGGAGCAGCAGCCTCTCCTTGGCACTGCAAAGCTAGAGCAGGCAGTGAAGTGGTATAATTTCGACCTTGGCCGGTTGAAATGGGTTAGATCTGACAAGCACATAGGGGATTATTTAACCAATTAGTAGCTGGAAAAGCGATTAGAAAGATCTTTCATTGCATCCTCATTCTGGAAAGGAAATGCATGTTGTAGTAAAATAATGCTAGGACCTATACAAACAAAATAATAAAGAATTGTCCATGTGCTCTTTACCTTTCTGCCTTTTGAAGTTCATACCTCTTATATGTATCTCTGATTATGTAGGTTAGGATTAAGATTATGGATGAAAAATTACCAGGCAGACATCACATGACATGGCCATTCCATCATCAAGCATTTACTCATAATTTGACTACTTAAGTTTTTAATAGAGATGTTAAACTAGGAAGATGAACTAATAGCTGTGTGTGTGTGTGTGTGTGTGCGCGCGCGCGCACGTGATACTTCCATGTTACAGGTAAAGTTTAAAATACATTTTAGTTTTTGTTATATTTATGTTCATCTTATAGGCAGCAAAAATGCAGGTGTGCTGAATTTACCTATAGATTAGTCTCATTACTAAGTAGATGCATTTTTCAACAATATCTCCACAATTTTCTCTTAAAAGTATTCTATGTGAATTCATGTGTTCAATATTAACTTCATGTTGGTTTACACTGCATTAGCATGAATTTTAAATAGGTTTTAAAGTGGGGTCAATATTATAGTTTCAAATGAATGATACAAAGTTATCTAAAATATTGTGAACAGTTTAAATATCTGAAAACTGTTATTTCTTACAAATAAATGAGTGATCAGTTAATTACAATAATGATAAAGGAATAAACCACTGATCAAAGGTTTAAAAAATCAAAGTGCTTAACATTCAGTACACTTGTTTCTTCATTAAGTTAAAAATGACAGGAAACACCTTCGCATGTTGCAAGTGAGAAATTTTGTTAAAAGGGATAGATATCAAACTGGAAAAGCCTGCATCAGAATCATCCAATAGTAAACTATTAACAATAGGATTATGTGAGCAACCATGAAAGTGAAGTAATTGCTACTACATATAAGAAAAAGAAAGTAGAACAGTTTTTTAAATGAATTTCTCCACCCAAAGAAATTTAAGGCTGAGAAATAAAGTATATAGCATTGTTATTTTTGTATCAAACGTAACAGAGGAATCCTAAGGATACATTCACAATAAATCCTACTGAATTAAATGGTGCTTTATTCCAAACACTAGATAAAGGATCGCAGTCTAATTTTAAAAGTTCTTAAATATGCCCTAAATCAGAAGCAGCAAGTATAACCACTAATAGAAAACCAGCCATCTTTAACATAATGCTGTCCAGATGTGTTGGGATTAACATTCAAACTCTTAGTCAACATGGAGAGGAACAGTTTAGAGAAAACTTAAACTAAAAGAAGGGATTTTCGCCTTAAAAATAATTGTAGGACCCACTATTAACACACATACACATAACTTTATGAAAGACTGCAAAAACTTTAAAAATAATTTCCATATACTTTAGGAGTGATCATAAATTTGTAACTTAAGTTTCATAATGAAACTAAATACGCAGTTCACTGATGAATGCAATTCACATTATTGTGCATGAGCAATGCCAATAGTTGATGTAGATAAATAAGAAAAAAAAATCTGTATTCTCAAATCTAGAAAATAATATGACTTGAAAATAATAGTGTAACTGAAAAAAATACAAAATAGTTTTTAATTCTGATTCTGTCCCAAAACTTTACAGAATGCAATAAAACTTTTCAACACAATGTATTTGACACTTTAGTTTGCAATATTAGATAAAAGGCCTGAAGTGACATTGCCTGACCAATATGCTAGACAAATTGCATTGCCAAAAATGTCCTATATTTCTGAAATTACTTTCTAGTTTTCATTTATTAATAATGCTTCTACAGGGCTCTCTGGATCTTGCTCATAATGGTATTAAATGACAGATCCCAAATTTAAGGGTCACTTTGTTAGAATTGATAAATAATAATATAACCAGTCTTGTCATAATTCATGTTACTATTTTTGCATTTATCAGATTTCTTTTTCCTAAACATATTTGCATTTGCAACTTGAGAATGATTTTCAGACTACAGTATATATAAAACATACTGCTAATTAATATCATTTAAAATGCTAATATTTTATAAACAAGTTATGAGCATAACATACAAATGTTTCATAAGCACATTCATTTTATGTGCAAAATATTTTCTTCTTTGTTAATCTGTGAGATTAAGACATGTAACTGAGTATGTTCATATCCTTCTGCATACCTTTTACTGATCAGTCAGTTAAGAGTACAGTTGGTCAATACCTAACATAGTTAACATCACTTCATAGTGAAGTAGAACATACCCAGGTGATTTGGACTAATAACTAATAAAACTATGATGTGACTTTGCCACATCACTTGAAAGTAGTTTTGGAGCAAATAATTTATACCAGCATATGATGCAATTGACACTGCATTAAATGATGAGTCACGTAGTATGTTTTCCCTTTAAAATTTAAAAATAGTTATATAAAACATGGTGATTCTGTTTGTTTATTGCTGGGTTAATATGACTCTAGTTCATATTATGACTTCATCACGAGCCTGTATCACTGGAAAAAAAAATGGACAGCTCAGTAAACTCAACTGTTTTCAGTATACAATTCTCAAAGAGAATTCTATATAAATTAGCTTCACAGTTCAACTGTAAAGTTTCAAACAGATTTATGTCAAGACACTGTCAGCGTGAATAATTACAGCACAGGGTTTAACATTTTTAGATAACCTCATTCATGAATCATTACAAGTGATTAATGCTCCAGTGTACATTCATGAATAATTTAGTTCACAGAACCTGGGGCTAAGGGCATAGCAAAAATTCAAAGACTACAGTAACCTACATCTAGTCTTGGGTATTCAGAAAACCCAGAAGCTATACAAACCAGATTTTTGTATCTTCAACAGAAAGAAGGGGATTATTAAAGAAGTCCAATGAATCAATATATTAGTTTCAAGATAGTAAGTGCTTGGATTTTCTCCCAAATATTTTGCAGTTTACCATTTTTCAAATTGTTAACTGGCATTCAAGTTCTGTGTACTTTTAGTTCTGCAGGCTAACCAAATTATTGGCACAGTGAATTTATTAAATTCAGGAAGACAGATCTGATATATAACCAAGAAGAGAGAGGCCTTAAATTTTATGTGAGCAGCTAGAACAATCACAAAGAGAAACAACCTCAAAACTGTATAGTAATATCAATTAAAGCATTTAACTAGGACATAATGTAATTATACAATATCATTATTATTCCTCTCTACCTACCCCTACTTTTCTACCTTTCAGACTCTGTCCCTTATGCAGCAAAGCTAAAGAGGTAAAAGGGTACTCAATGAAGTTGGGCAAGTAAAGAGATAAGGCCATGTCTGTTTCTGCATATTTAAATATCCTGACTAGGATTTAGGATTATGCCACGTGAACTAATAGATGCAGTGATGACCATTAACATGGATAATTTTAAGTGGGGGAACCAAAAAATGCACTATAAATTAAATCAATACATTTATAGGAGATAAAGACTGTCAAGACTACTAGTTTTTATGGTTCGGTTATCTCTGATATCAGAGCTAATGTGGATGAATGAATTTTCAGTACCAGGCTTGTTTGTGTTTTTGTTAGTTTTTCACAATCTTTTCATAGCTATAGAGGGAGCAGAATGCCAGATTAAATTTGCCCTTCATCTGATCCTGCACAGCTTTTCTTAGTCTGTTTTCACTGTACCTCACTTACATATTTGATGGTTCTTTGGCATGAGGTTAAGGAAGGCTGACCATAATGTTCCTTTTAAGTAAATGTATTCTCTCAAAATGTTTACATTAGGAAATGCAGGGATTATGCATAAGGTGGTTATATAACTGTTTATAATTTTATTTACTTATGTACTTTCACATTCCACATGTATATACTATACATGGGAGTATGTATTGTTTTCAGCATAAGTTCCATTTTTTGCATATTTCCATCACGTGTGGAAAAAAAACTTTGACATTTAATTCATTAATGAAATTCATGCCATTTAGTGAGTTATTTAGTACACAATGAGTTATTTCAAACAGTACAGAATTAGTACACAATGAGTTAAGTCTACAGAAAAATATGTAAAATTGCTATTGCATATAAAGTTTTATCAGAAGACACATGACAGTTGTGTTTCTGCAACATAGCTAAGTTACTATTTCCCAAGAAGTGATAATGTCTTGATGAGTTCAAATTGAATAAAATATCCTTTTCTAATCTTCAAATTTCTTGTGCCAAATACCTGGGAAGTAGCATCATAATTCAGAATGGCATGTACAAAGAACAAGTTACAACTAAGATTCAAATGCAATGCTGATTTTATCTCTCTTATGTTCATATTTTGCTATTACATGAACCCTGCTTTAGTTTTGATTTAAACAGCATTACTTACTCTCGAAGTGTAAACAGTACAGACTTTTATGCAAACACAATATATTTTCTTGAAATAGTAACCCCTTTTTATAAGTTTTTATTGGTTTGTTTGAGATTTTGTTTGTTTCTGTCGATTACCGAGTATATTAAAATCTATATATTGTTCATTAAACCTAAACTTAAAAAAACCCCTTTACTGTTAATACTGTTGATACATTTGTGCATTTAACAACTGAAACTGAATTTCTAGATAGTCTCAAATCAGATGCATCATTTAATAAAGGAATCATTATGAAATATAAGTATGAGCTTTCCATAAGTATGTACAAGAAATATAACTGTTGCTACAGTTGACAGAGAAGAGAGATACAATAAGAAATCCCTTCAACACATAAACCGGGTCTTCTGTTGTAGCTGTCAAAAACTGTTCCAGTTCTAGCCACACAGTATTTGCCATGCCCATCACAGCTAGCTTATAAAGGTTGTCTACCATCAGAGTCCTCCTTAAACTCTAGAATAGCATCTGACAATCAATCTGGGCTATTTCATGATGCAATGCTGAGTTTTCTATTCATTTGGTAAAGGAAATTGTTTATTTGACTAACAAATGACGCACTGAAATATATATGACAGTAGTGATTTCTTCACAGCATTCATAGAACTGCATGATAATATTAATTGCTGTATATTTTCTGTTCCCCTTTTCCTTTTGACTAGTTATTTCTCATATCTGTGCAATGGTAAATTCAGATGAGAGATCAACCCATAAATGATTACTGCACTTACGTGCTCAATAAAACACTTTGAGGGATTTTCATTTCCATACACATGCAGACACGTGCATGCACACACACAACACACACATATACATATAGCCATACATATATATCTTGGAATAAAAGCTTGTAATTAGTGGCTATCATGCATGGAAATAATTTACCATAAATAATGCAAGACATCTGTTCTCATTGCTGTGAGATACCTTTCAATACATTTACCATTTCTGTTACTGAAAACATACAGTGACAGTGTTACTGTTTTGTCATATTCTATTTCGGTTTTTAGTTTCAATAATATGGTAATCATTATTTCTGAGATGACATAACTCTGTTGTTGCTTCCTTTTACTTTTGAGGACTGACACTCTTCCACCAGATTGCATTAGTGGAATGTTGGGGCACTATTAGTAAGAATGCTTTCTTTCATGTGTCACTATCCAGTATCACTAAGTGATAACAGTGATCCTGTATCACTAAGCATACGTTAAATTGTTAACCATATAATGCAATTATCAACCACAACTATCTGTTATATAATTAATATACCACAGAAGACATAACATTAAAGTCACTGTTCCAGGTTAGTTCTTTTCAGTTCATTAGCCATACTGCTAATGCCTTTTGCCATATTGGTTAAAAAAAAATAACAATGGCAATATTTTTTTTTTTAGTCATTCATCAAGAAAAATGAGGTCGAATATATGTCTAATGTTTGTATATGCAAAAAAAAAAACCCCACAAAAAAAAACCCTAATAATTTTTGTTCATTGTGACTCCTCTGCTGAAGAAGGTTGAATCAAGGATGAATATCTGTCAAATATTATACCACAGAACCACTAGGCAAAAGTTTATTGGAAACTAGCAGATTTCACACAGAATAGCTCTATATATCAGTAATTAATACAGTTCAGGGAAAGAGCAGTGATGAAACAGATTCTTATAGCAACACAGACCTGTCTGTTGGGGTCTAGGTGCTACTGTGAAATTGGACTATAGATTCCAATAGCTACTAGTCTTAGACTCTTCACCATATCCTTGTTATAAAAAGAACAGATGTGTTAATGTATTGATATGGAGATCTATGGTACATCATCAAGGTGCAGGACAAATTGACATGCACCTACTGTTGCATCAAAGAAGAAATGATATACTTCTCATGTTTCCCTACATGAAGAACAGAAGCCATGATGAAATGAAATAATCAGTTGGAATCCCTGAAGTGAAATAACATTGCCAGACATTTGTGAAACTGCAGAATTTGAGAGTAGCCTGTTTTTGGTTGCTTGTGTAATAGTTAGGGCAACTACTGAGAAAACACTTTTTATCTTTGTTGTATAGTGAGAGTCCTGAAAGTTCTGCAGTATAAGCATTGTTTTTCTTCTGCAGATGTTATTTATTCAATCAGATGCTTGAAACATCTTCGCATAATTTTTAATTAGTTTAGTTGCTGTTGCTGTGATTTCTACATCAGCACTTTTTTCCTTCAGGCTTACTCTAGTGTTACTGGAGAAAAAGTGAAGCGTTTTTTAATATTGCCTCTATTTCTTCTACCTGCTAAGTGACTGCACTCTTATTATTGAGATGTCCTTCAACTGTATTCTTTTAGTGCTGTCCTGAATATCATCAGAAAGTCCCCAGATCTTCCTTGTTATTTTTAATTGAATGTGGTATAATTTTTTTGTTCCTCAATGGTATATTCAAATTATTTTATACGTTTATTCCTCTTTGCTTGGCTCCTTTTGTAACTGCCACATTTTAGCTGAAATTTAATCAATCAGTGTCGAAGCTACATGAAAGTATGGCATTTTCTGAGTCCTGAAATTAACCTGGCATTATTTATTCATGCCTATAGATTATATATTTTTGGGGGTGAAAGTCAGCCCTGTACACTCTGATTTTAGTTTTAATTTCTGATGCTGCAAAAGTCCTGTATATTAATGAAAAATAAGTTAAATGGCAATTAACTCCACTGATTTTTTTGACATGGCTCCCTGATCACAAGTAAATGTCTTCAACGGAGGAAAAATACTTAATGTCCATAGTTGAATCTGTTTTAACATTTATGTCTAATCAGCAATGCTCTTATGACTTCTGCATTATATCTTCTGGCTTCAGTTAAATAACCAATGCCACCCCCACCCCCCGCTTCCCCCACATATCAGTGTGGATTCTTATGACAAATCTGGACATCAAAGTTTGGCATCATGTAGAAGTGAAAGGTTCACACTGTCCAAATGATTTTAATGGGGGGTTTTTTCTGACTCTGAAATACAGCAATCAAATAATGGGTTAAACTGAAATGATAACTCAGTTCTTAGTGGAATACAGGACCAACAGAATACTTGACAGATTAAACTAGAAATATGCAGTCAGTTTAGATTGTGGATTTAGTCTGCACTACGTTACAGGTTCAATAGCCTTTCCCCCCACTTTTAAAAAAATTACACTGCATATCTACTAAAAAGTAAAAAGCCCCCTAAAGAATTTCAAATCAATTATTATCTTCTTTTGTACTTAAGTTATTTTTTATTCATATTGCTGGTAATTAAAGTGGATTTTCCTACACAATCTAAAGTTGGGGGAGTCTGTGTGTGTGCACACACCGACAATACACATTCATATTTTGTGTATTTTAACTCAACTCTGAGTGGCTGGTAGTTCTCAACTTACAACAGATCATTTAGTGACCATTCAAAATTACAATGGCACTGGGAAATGTGACGTATTTTCTACAGTTACGATGGTTGTAGCTGGTAGAAAGTTAAGAGACCCAGGTCTGCAGGCAAATAAATGGTTACTACTGGGTGGGAGAGGGAGTGAAGTTGGGCAGGAGCGTGTGCAAGAGGTGCAGTGCAATTGAGTGCACAAGAGAAACAGAGAGAGTACCCAAGAGTTGTGGGTCAGGTGTGCAAATAGGTTGGGGAAGGTGTACAAGAGATATCGCACAGGTTTGGAAGGTTCAGATTAGGTAAGTGTGCAGGGATGCATGAATGTCTGGCATAAGCACAGAGGGACTGATGTGTGTGTGGGGGGGGGTGGGGGGTTCAGACCTGCAACCTGCCCTGCTGGTTTCCATATCCATAATGCCTTTCTGAGGAAGCCAACAATGGAAAGTTGCAAATGGAGATGAGGCAATGGGATGTTGGGATGGCCAGAATTCTGAGATTCAGTGGTTAACCATCATTTGTTCAACACTATTGTAACAGTCACTGAACAAATGGTCGTAGGTCAAGAATTATGTTACTTGTTGACAGTAATTTACAAGCTCAAGCATAAAGTGTCTAATGGCAAAAACGTGAATATATACTAAAGTTTGCACTAAAGAAATGTATTAAATCTGCTTGGTGTTTAATATTTTGAACTTCTAGGTATTTTTTCTGTTTGACTACTGTTAGGTTGCCAATACTTCTAAAAGCATGCATTAAAGCATCTGGAGAATGGATTATTTCGGTGTTTCCAAAAACACAAATATTTATTGAAGTTAAAAATGGGTTTTATTTTCCATTACAGTGGACAACCAATTACTAATAGTAAATATGTTATATTTTAGGCTAAGTAACACGATGGCCAAAGGAACTGATCATGAGATGAGGAATCTTTCATCTCCAGCCTCACAATCCCTCAATGATGAAAGTAAGTGGTATGTCCCTGGATTTGCATTGGTTTTATCTAATAGAACTTTTATATACACAGTGTGATGTACAATAGTTTATCTAAAAATATTTATGTAACTTGTTCAAGAAACTTCATATAAATTAAATATTGACTGAAAAAGAAAAATAATTCAAGCTAAAGTTATTAAACATGTGACTCATCATATAGATAAATGTATTTGAGGATTAGTTCCCATTTACTAAGGGAACTAAAACCCTAACTCATAAAGGTTAGGGTTTTTTGTTTCTGTATCTATTTATATTTGGTTTATACATCCCCACATTTAAAAAATAGTGATTCTGGACAGTAAACACAGGATTAAAGTCTGTAGAACAAAAGGAATAAATAACAACAATAGTAAACATAGACACAATTACAACACAGGTGGTATCCAAAGGCAGTCAGAATCCAACCACAGTTACATGAGAAAGCTGCATTGATGAGTTTACCCAACCTATATCCAACATCCAGGTTAAAACAGAGTTGAATATTGCCACTATTAATCTCACATTTCTTTCTAGAAGGTATTACCCCATAGTATTTAACTTTCAAAACTACTATCAAAAAAACTATCAGCAATTTAATACTAAAATATGACCCTGTTCCCTATTCCCTATTTAGTATTTTTATTTGGTACCTACTTGTATCTAAGTATAGTGCTATACAGTATGTCTTCTCATCCTGTGAGATATGTGGACAATTATTGTGTTCTATATTTAATTTTAGTTGTTCCTCATACCTATTAGACAGGACAATGAAAGAATCCCAGTGATTTTAGAATGACCTGGTACACTGTAGAAATTAATAAATTAATATCAGTGAGCACATTTCATTTTCTAAAAAGAAAGAGCAAACAGAACTCATGCACTTAAGAGTCTTAGCAAAGAAGAATTCATCCATCAAATTACTGTCCTTTAGTCCTTTGTATTCCAAATATATTTAGTTCAGTGTTATAATACATGTATTTACTTGTATTGAAGCATACCAAATTCTTATTCACTAACCTACTTTACTTTACAGTTGCACCAAAGTAATGAATGTACAGAAATATTAAGGATAGACAGAGTTTTGTGTTTGTCTTTTAAACAGGATCCCTTTAGTTCTTTGAGAGTAGCTAAAATGAATGATGTTTGTGACGTTCAAATTTATTTTCTTGGCTGATGGAATGAAATTGAATGCACAATTCATTTTCAAGGTAGTAAAGCTGCTATTTCAGTATTCAGAAACTATAAGCTATTAGTACACGTACTGATAGGCTTAATCTTGTGATTGCTACTTTCCTTTTCTCATGCCACCAAATGATTTTATACATTACTCCTTTTTTATGCAAATGTAGTATTTCCTTCTCCATAATGCTATTTAACTACTTGGCTTTTGGGTACATAAAGTATCATCATTTTTATTTCTTACTTCTAAATTCTTGCAAATCCTTCTTAATCCTTTTGAATGACTTCGCTACTTTTGTTTTGTTTTGAGTTATTTATTTGAAGTGACCAAATTTACACTGACCTTTTTTTATTCAATTTGAGACTGCCTGGACAAGTTCTTACAGTTTTCTTAGTAAGTTTTTTCATAAATGGCTTGCCATTGGTTCCTTCCTATGGCTGAGAGAAAGTGACTATCCCAAGGCCAGTCAACTGGCTTCATGGCCAAGAATTCATGATCCCCTAGTTTCTAGCAGATGCCTTCACCACTGCACCATATACAAATTGTATATATAAGTGCAAAAGATATTTGTTATTCCATTTTAAGTGTGTTTTCTGTGGTTTGTTTCTTCATTTTATTCTATAAACTGTTACTGTATAACAAGATAGCAGGCTTTAATTATTTTAAATTTTCCCTCATGCCTTTTTTTCACTGTCCAACCCAAAGGCTTAGTGAAAATGGATAAAAATTAAACATGGTTATACTTTCTTTGCATGCAATTTGGCATTGTTCTTCAGAAATACCTTATTTTCCTGTCTTAGCAATCAGGCTAAAAGTTTAAAACACATGTAAAGCAAGGTAATAAACTAAGGTGTGATTCTTCTCCCTAAGTGGGAGAAAATTGCCACCAGCAACAGCTTAGTTACATTTAACAGTTGAACACAGTAGGGATGTTAGTAGGTAGCACAAACAAATATTTTGCTATTTAAAATTAACATTTCCTTATTTCTTTATGAATACTCTATAAAAGTATAGCTTTGATGCATCATATTAAAAGTAAGGTAATGTTTTCCTTGTAGAAAATTGATTCTGTGGTAATTTGAAGTGCAATAAATGTGGGTGGTTCCATTGCAAAAAAAGCAGTTAAGAGTCACATTTTCAGAAATATTAACTTTACCTAAAAAGAAATAAGAACACTTTTAAAACAGATGGCTGTTTATACCCATTGACATTTCCCTTAAACATTATTCTTAAAAATAACGAGTATCATCCAATTTGCAATCAGTTCCAGTTCCAAAATGATAGTAATAAATGCAGATCAGTTTGTCCTAAAAAAATTTTTTAATTGAGGCTTCTGCACTGACAAGATTTAATCTCATGGCCTAAATTTATGATTTTAAATTTACAGTAAGTTGTTTCTATCTATAATCTCTTCAAGAGTTAATTATTCTGTCATCAAACAAATGTAGCAAATGAAATGAAGAACCTCCAAGTAAAAGGTAATTATAAGGATATGTTAGTTACCAACATTATTCAGTAACATTCTGCAGAATGAAAATATCTTCTGTACAGCATTAAAACATCAATAATATATAACATTTTTAATAACTTTCAGGTACTTCCCCCCCCCCCTCTCCTCAATATGGCAAAAATGATTCCTGCATAAATATAAGGAGCATTTCCGACGTAGGCAATAGTTGTCCATTTGGCCAGGTTAAGAATATTCTTGAAGATACATGTTTAAGCAAGACCTTTTAACATCATAATGCGTTTCTGAAGGCTTCCTGTTTTATTTACATCTGGAGGGCAGAGGTATTACACTAAGTCATGATGTCAGCATGAGACAATATAAAGCAGTATTTATCTTTCCTAACATAAATACATACAAGTACATACAGTGTTTTGAATACACTTCCCTCTGTAACAGTGGTTCTCAACCTGTGGGTCGGGACCCCGCTGGGGGTTGAACCACCCTTTCACAGGGGTTGCCTAAGACCCTCGGAAAACACGTATTTCAATACAAATACAGGTGTATGTGAAAATAAATTTTTGGCTGGGAGTCACCACAACATGAGGAACTGTATTAAAGGATCGCAGCATTAGGAAGGTTGAGAACCACTGTTCTATAAGACCACAGACAGTCCTTATTTAATGACGGTTGCATAGTAACCATTCAAAATTATGACAGACCACCTAAAATCTATGGCTGCACACATCACATTTCAGGTACCTGGCAGCTGCTAGCTCATATTTATGGATGGTTGCAGCATTCCAAGATCATATGAGTGTGATTTATGACTTTTTTTTGCTGGTTTCTAGCCTTATTTGGCTGGTTTCCAATAAAAATGCCCATAGGAATACACTGATTTGCATTTACAACCACTTGTTAATGACTGCTATATTCACTTAACCATGATGGTTTTTTTTAACAATTGGAACAAAAAAATAATAAAATCAGGTTCAGTTAGTGGATGCCTTGACTTATGATCGACTATAGTCATAAATGAAGGGCTATCTGTATACTTTTTGCCAAAGAAAAGCAGTGAAAAGACTATTTTCTGACATAAGGAGGGAGGACCTCACCCCTTATTTGTTTGTATTAGACTGTAGTCTGAATCAGTCTACAACTATTCAGGAATACTGTATATATCATTTTAGTATGTAGTCTGAGTCTAAACTATCTTGGAACCCAAAATATGTGGTCTAATTGTTGTATCACCCTATCCAACAGGAATTCTGGCCAACTTGAAAATCTGCACATTTTTAGTACTACATCTTTTGGATTTCATTATTTGCTTTTGTTGTGTATGCATATTACTATTTTTAAAGGACTAATCTATTAATACATTATTTTCCATGAGATGGTGTTATTTATGCATTTTATAATGCACAAACATCACTATACCTTCCCACTCACAAAAGCAAGTCTCCATTTTTAGGTAGCTAGAAGATCCTAAACTTTATTTATTTATAAAAAAAAATCATGCCATTTGAATAAAAACACGTTATACCTAAGGTCTTCCTAACATTGCTTTTTGATTTCAGGTACCACAGGAAGTGAGGAACCCAGCAAATGCATGCTTGCAGTCTCTGAGAGTGAAGTTGATTCAGCAACATCACTTGCCTTAGAAATGAAATATGCATTGGATCCCAATCGGCAAATCAAGAAAAGAAACAAAGCCCTACAGGTGAGATTCAAAGACATCTGCGAAGCCCAAAACGAGCAAAGGGACAAACAACTCTCTTTGTTACAGCAAACTGACCAAAAGGAATCAAAACCCATCTCTTACAGAGCAGCTTACCGAAAATACATGACAGTGCCTGCCCGAAGATCAATCCCTAATGTTACTAAAAGTACAGGAGTTCAAACGTCACCTGAACTTAAAAAGTGTTACCAGACCTTCCCTTTGGACCGGAAAAAGGGAAACATAATCAAAAGCATAGCTTCAGTTGACACTTTTCCAAGTCAAAACAACAGATTCCTAATTGATGTTAAAGAGAAAGACAGCAGAATCTCAGGAGAGGCTGTTGAGTGCAGCAAGAAAGTCACTGGATTTGTGACAGCTGAATTTATTTCACATACTAATGAACGCATGAACGCAATAGAGCCGCTTTCTAAGGACAACTGTTTGGAGACATGTATAAGCACTGATTTGCACAGCTGTAGTAAAGAACCTCCTCCTCTACAGGACTCGGCAGCTTCAGTTTTAGAAGAGCCTGATTACCAGCTGCATGACAAAGCAAAACATCACACTGGGCCACTGAGGTATGAGGAAGCTAATCCAGCCAGCCAAGGAAAAGTATTCAAGACAGAAGTAGCTTCTGTCTACTTGCCCACATCTGGTTCACACACCTCACTGGCTGACCAGCAACATTCGGCAGCAACAGGGAATGACTGGTCCCTGTGTCCAGCCGAGGAGCAGGACCGAAAAAGAACTCTGCATCTTAATGGTTTGCTGTCACAAGCTGTAAGTACAGCTCAGGCCTGTCCCACGCAGGCACAGTGCCAGTCTACCCAATGTAATGAACAGACCTTTCACGTAAATGTTTCACCTATGGAAGGGAAAAAGCTTTGTCAGACAGCAGTTGCTGTGAGTGAAGGATGTCAACAAATTGTGCCTCACACTGAAGTGGTAGATTTGAAAGCACAGCTACAGATGATGGAGAATCTGATCAGCTCCAGTCAGGAAACCATAAAGGTCTTGTTGGGTGTTATTCAGGAGTTGGAAAAGGGAGAAGCTCATAGAGAAGGGTAAGTTGATTTCTTTTTTAAAAAAAAATTAATATATGCAAGAATCTCATTTGAGGGAAAAATCACTTGCATGAATTCTGCTGAACAATTTACATACTTCTATTTACTCGGAAGGTTTTAGAATTGCTCAAAAAACACATGCAACATATGTGTTACCTTTATTTATTAAAATGGATTACTTTAATGAATAATTATTCCTGACTTGCAGTACTTGAAAATTATAATTTAGCATCTAATTTCACAGTAACGTATTAATGCTTTAGATGACCTTTCTATTTCACTGTGTCTCTAATGATTTTACAATATATGTGCTTTTGTACAAAGATACTCCTAAAAAAACATGCTTCTGGTAACAAAACTGCTTTCAAAGAATATTTAAAATATATTGCTTATATATATTTGTCATAAAACAAAGGGTCATGTTAAAGCTAATAATATCTGCTATATGATCACCCAGAAATCTTTCATTAATTATTTAAAATCAGAATAGACTAGGAAGCAACAGAAAGCATTGTTTACAATGCTGAAACTGCCCAAAAGAAATGCATTAGTTCATAAAAATGTATTGCTCTGCGTTCTATAATTTTTTTAAAGTACTGCTCACAACATACTTAACAAACACAGCTATTTACTCAGACTTGGATAATTATGTATTTATTTGATAATTGCAACTTCTGTTCTTTGCCATCTCACTTACACTCTTTTTACTCTTCTTAAAAAAAGTCTTCTTTTTACCCTTTTCTAAAAATATAATGCCTGTATTTGCTACTTAATTCAGTAGCTGTATTCAAACAAATGCAACTTTCTATCTCTCATGCTTTCCCCCACTTCAGTAAACATTCCCATTTCTTTCATCATACCAAAATTACTAATATGTGCCTTTTTCATTTGTGGCTTTAGAAGTTGCTCTCACCCAAAACAAACTACTGATACTAGTGCACGTTAAAGATGCAATAATTATAAACACGGTAATTGTTATATGTAATAATGTTTGCTTAACCAAAATGATCTACAGCATTTATTTAAATTTAAACGATATCTATGTCACAAGGACAGGGTATACATTTCAAGTACATCAGAATGGTTTTCAATGTTTCTAGATTTAACTGATCATTTATTTTGTGCGTGTTGACATCTAATGGTGTAATTTTGTGTAATTCTTTAACTCGGTGTATTGAAACACTTTAAGCGTTTCATATCTATATTTACATTATATCATGACATTAATGTTTGTTGGCTCAGAAAGGCTGAATGTGGCAGGAAATATAAGTATGGAAATGAAGAGGCCCTGTGGCTTATGACGATCAAAGCAACAGACCTTAATGCTGACCTAGTATCAGAGATCCTATGACTGATTATAAGATTTAGATTAATTTCATGTTTTAAATTACAAACATGAAAAGTTTTGTACTTATTTTTTCAGGAAGTACTCAGAAAACTACTGATGGCAACAGTACAACTCAGTTGGCATATATAAAAAAGGATTTAGGGCTTTCTGTAGTATCTTTCCTTTTTCTTTCTGATGGAAAATAAACAGCAAAGTCTTAAAACTAACTTGTGAAAAGGACCAAGATTCAGAATACACAGTTTAACATATAAAATGTAGCCTAACCAGACTTACTCTCTGATAGTACTTTAATTATCAGTTTCTACTTCTTCTTAAAGATGCTTGTAGTGAGGGAAGCATTATTTCTATTTCACATATTAGTTTATTGGTTACTAGCTCATAACCTGGCTTTGCCCCAGTATTTATAACTGCTACAGCCTACAATTCCCAGCATTCTTTGCCCGATTTGCATGCCTTGCCTGGTAACTGTCCGCACATGCTCAGTAGAGATTATCAGTGAAATGTTTGTGGGGGTGCCCACTTTGGCACCCTTTTTCAGGGACAAAGACTGGTCAGTCCTGTTCTTAACACACACACACACACACACACACACACAGTGCTGGTCTCCAGAGTTCAAAGTAGGTGCCAAAGTTTGGCCCATTTTGGTGCACGGGTGAAAGAGCCTATTCTGGACATACACACAAACACTGACACCAAACACTTCTCTTTTATAGATACAGATTATTTCCAAAACAGACAATTCCTTTTCCACCAGACCCATTGCAAACTACCATTTAAAAGTTTTAGTATATCCCTAGTAAGGCTGAAACTACATCCTTTGCCCCCTACTGGGAGAAAAGGGGGTAATTGATCTTTATTCATAACTGACTGTAAATTTGAGGCGAAATAACATTGCGTTTCAGAATGCAGACCGGGACCTAGAAACATAAGGATACTAGGACAGATAAACAGGAATACCGAGAATTCATAAGCACGAAGCATTATGTATTGTCAGAGGTTCATAAATGTTTTCACCATTCATATAGCTATGACTAGACTAACCTCATCAATAGAGGTTTAGAGTTCTTTTTTTTTTAAGCATAGAAAAGAACAAACATCTACTTCCCTTGTTTAGATTTAAAATGATATTCAGAAAGAAGCAAGGCTTAAAAGTGATTGCAGGCCCTCACATAGTTAGTTTTGTATATATTTGCTTATATCTCAGGTAAAGAACAAATTTACATATACACAGAAAGAAGAAGAAAAAAACAATTGGTATAAATGTCATAGTTTTTAATTGACATTAATTAGAAAAAAATATTAAAATGACTTGAAATTAAAACATATAGGCTCTTTTAAAAAATGTTTACATTTTGTGTACATTTTACACATTTAAAAAGTTACATGAGTGTCTCATCTGATAGATAGTATTAAGCATCCACCTCAGCAAGGAAACATTGATTACTTACCTTCCTGATGAGAAGCATCTTATTTACAGGTTGCTAAAAAACCAGACTCTGGTAGATGTTTGTGAACCATTAGAGTATGAGTGGGCAAATACTCTAATTTAATAGCATATATGTCTGAGATGAACTAAAACATTCTAAACTCAACAGGTGAGCTACATATTGCAGATGTACATGTGGCCATATAATTAAAATAAATTAAACTATATATACTTTAGCTCAGTGGTGTGTTTCAAGTGGTCTAACAACGGGTTCGCTTCACGTGTGTGTTGAATTGGAAAATAGTGAGGATACTGATTTTTACTGTAGCTGCTTTGACGAAAAACAGCTGAGGCGCAGCAATCCAAGCTGCCGCGCTGATCAGCTGGCCTTCAAAAGAATAAAATAAAGGTCAGAATAGTGCAGGGGTGGGTGGGCGGACCAAACTCGTCACTGGCAGGACTGGTTTGCCAAAACCAGTCTGAACAGAACTACCAGTTCACCTGAACAGGGCCGAACTGGTAGAATCCCACCCTTGCTTTAGCTTAAAGCTTCTACTCAAACCTATTCCTGATTATCATAAACTTCGATTATAAATTGAATTGGGTTGCCTGTAGAAGATGACCAACCATCTTTAATAAAATCTTGTATTTTTCCTTCTCAGAATATATAGCCACAACCGCCTCTTCAACACATTTTATATTGCTATCCATAAAACATTAGAAGAAGAAATAGCAGGCAGCTAATGGCTTATGGTTTAATTCATTTCATTCTTTTGCTTAAATGAACAAAAATCAATTTCTTCAATGTTTTATGTTACTATAGCATTTTTACACTAGAAGAATCTATTGTGATTTTTTTTTTCATTTCAAAACTCTTTCAGTACCCAGGTACTTTTGAAGGGATAAAAAAAAATTAGTGGAATTAAATCATGTGGAAAACAGTAAATTGGCTGTGAATAGTATTAAACAAAATCTCTCTTTGAAAGTAATAAGCCTTAACATTTGTTCTTTTAAAATTACTTTTATTAATATATGATTTGTTACAAATATAGGTTCTATTTCTAATGGAGAAAAAGATAAGTTTGAAACTAAAAGATTTAAATATTATGTAATGCAAGAGAGAAAAATAAAATTCATGCTACTAAACGCAGACATAAAGCCTGCATAGGCTTGTGAAAGATTATTTAGTAACAGCAATTTATGTATTTATTGGATTTAAATCCTAACCTTAGCTTGCATTACTACTTCTAGATAATGTGTGCAATCAGGATTCTAAATTCAACAGAATCCATTTAAAAAATAGAAAGTGAATTCAATATTTAGAAGTTCTGAAACTAACCTTAGTTTAATTCTTAGGGAATTAATGATAATATTATAAAAATGGTACTATATGCCAAAGATAAGCAGTGCTGTACCACTATAAATAGACAATGAAGAAAACAAAATTCAGGCAAATTTGTCTTCCCTTTTCATAGTACTCTAGACCATCTTATTTTTCTTCATATGGTTTTCAGTGTTCACTCAGAATAAAATAAACAGTGAATAGTCCAGATTATCAATGATGTTGGATCCTGACTTGCTTTTTTCTCACGGGCCTGCCTATTTATTTATTTTAAAAAACTTACTTTTGCAGACTTTAGAATGAATGCTGATAACTTGGTTGTTTTCATTGACAATGCTATTTCAATAGAATTCTAATTTCAATAGAATAGAATACAATAGAAGGGTAAGCACGAATGAGACTCCACAAATATATGCTGAAATAATAATGTTTGTTGATAAGGAACGGGGGGGGGAGAGTGGTAATGTGCTATATCGCTTTCAAATTCTAATAAATTTTCAAGTCTTACAGTTTCCTTATTAAGACTCTATATGGCTTGGTTACTTTTTATTTTTAGGATTGTCTCTTACAATACAATCAACCCATTCAGTGAAATATTCATGAGACATCAGGGGTGCAGACCAGTAAGTTGTAATTATGGAACAGTGAGGTTAGCTTGATCCTTGATGGTACAGTGGTCCCTCTACTTACAAACTACTCGACATACAAATTTTTCGACTTACAAATGGAAAAAGTGGCCGCATGGT
>JANHFR010007067.1:36292-46432 GCA_032468015.1 Mimophis mahfalensis | reverse complement strand
GAAGGATGGAAGGCTGAGTCAACCTTGAACCTGGTGGGATTCGAACCTGCACTAATTGCAGGCAGATGGTAACACTTTTAACAAGCAGTTAGACTGCTGAACCACCAAGGCTCTTTGCTTCTTCTTCCTTTTTTCTCTTTTCCTTTCTTTCTCTTGAATTTTTAAACTTTTTCTTTAATCTTTTATTTTAATTTGTATTTATTTTTACGATGCTTATTAAAAATTTTCAATAAAATCATTACACACACACACCCCAAAAAAAGAAATTGAAAACTTTTTAAAGTATACCACCATAACTAGTAAACCTGAGAAACTGGCTTGTGTTGTCATTCTGAAGATACTGACAATGTTCCGTTCTTTAATTTTCAATATACCTTTTCAGTCCATTATCTGTCAGCAAGTCATAGCAAACATTGGCTATATCTCAAAGGCAAAGTAGTATTTTGCATGCAAAATATAGTTGAAGTAAATGTCTATGGAGATTCCCAGTCATCAGGTCATAGTTGTCCCAAAGGTGTTTTTTGACACGGCAACTGGACTTTCTTTGTTTTTCCTTGAAGTCGTTTCGCTTCTCCTCCAATAAGCTTCTTCATTTCTGAACTAAACTGAAGAAGCTCCTTTGATCAGGAACTAAACTCCTTCAAGGAAAAACAATGAAAGTTCAGTTTCCTTTTGAAAAAGCACCTATGGGTATAGATGAAATCAGAAAAAACTTGCTATTAACTGCTAGGCAGCTGCTGAAACAGTAGAGGACAAAATGGTCCGATGACCTCATGAACACAAATTAGTTTTGCATGTTGACATCATTGAGCATTTCAGAGGGAAAAAGCTTCCAAATGAATCTTTACATTTTGTAGGCGAATTAGAGTTTCCTTTGCCTTTAATGGAGGTAATTTAACACACCCCTGTCCCAAACAGAACCTGACTTTCACCCCGGGCATTTGGGGGCCACTTGAATGGAGTCACCTCTTGATTTATTGTGGTGCAGGTTGCCAATTAACAGTCCGTATTTTATGTTTATATATGCTTATATCCTGTGTGCATTTTAAAGTTTATGTGGTTCTTTTTAGGTTTATAGTTTGCTTTTTGTGGTTCTGCACCCTCCAAAGTCATGTTGTTGAGCTGCACAACCTCATAAGACCAGTGATAAATAAAACAGAATAAATAGATTGTCTTCAGATATTGTGGGCTATGTCTTAATTCCCCACCAGCTTGAGTGAATGTATGAAAGTTACAGGAGTGTACAGTCTGGAGGGCAAGACATTGAGTGTGGCTGTTTTAAAACCATTTGGTTTACTTTGGTCTGCCACATTATGAACTTCCTATCGATTTAATCTAATTTTAACTTTTGTACTATGTGTGTTTTATTCTTCACTGCCCTGAGTCCCTTGGGAAAAGGGCGGTATAGAAGTTCAATAAAATAAATAATAAATAAATTATCCTTAAGGATCTTTCTGTAACGTCAACTTTTTGTCACATTTTTCACAGAATCTACCAGTTATGTCAACCTCCTACAGATGGAGACTTGTAAGAGGAGAGGAAACACATTATCTTGGAGTCACAGAAGTGTTTAGCAGAGAGCAATTCTGCCTGAGTACTGTCTTACTCCAGTGGTGCTGAGTCCAGAAGACAAGGGACAGGCCCACTTTCTGTTTTTTAGGTACTCTAGTGCACTAGGGACTTCTCTTGCCCCTTGTTTCCTGCGAAATTACGAGAGCGGGCACACGTACTGTTTCTGGGCTCAGTGCAGAAGTTCTTCAACCTTAAATCTCCAGGGGATGGAAGGAAGAATCACCTCTCTCAGGTTGCCTGACATGGAACATTGTGGATTCTGAATTTTGGATGGGCACAGATGATCCAAGCTAAAGCAAACCTACCTGCCGTGGTGTTTGGACTTCCCAGAGTTTCTAGCAAAATGTTGGCCAGTTGCCTTGAATAAGAGTCTCACAAACACTCACTTGCACTTTGAAATTTTGAATGGCACACACATTCTCTGGTTTGTTCAGTTTTTCACTTCATATTAATATAAACCAAGCTCAACTCTATGAAAAACACATTCCATGAGACTTTCTACAAGAAATTCCTTTTCATTGTTACTGTAAAGTTCAGAAGTTAACACATTAAAAAAAAAACCCTAACGGTCCATTATGTATTCTGGAAATACAGTTATATTTTACCAGTGAGAATAACAATGAAGGATTTTTTTTAAAAAAAAGTTGTTACAAAAAAGAAGCAAGATGCAGCTATTTGCTTCAGTAATTTAAACATATGAAGGGTTTTGAAGCAAGGACAGAAATATACTTATTTATGTGGCATAGAAGATCCATTTTGGAATATGTTGCTATATATGCAAGATTTAAATAAAAAAGTATTTGTTTCAATGGGGCCAATAGACTGGTAGATATGTAGTAGTTTACTGAAAATATTATTGTGATATTTAAAACGGCAGTATTTAAGTAGATTTTAATCGGGGTTTTTTTTTAAAAAAATAGAATACAAGTAGGTTGTAATTTAAAACAAAAATTTGGTTGTGTATATAATGTACTTAATTTTTCCCAATTTTAGAAATGTTTTTAGTTTGATCAGGATGATTACTAGAATGGTGATTTAATTTTAAGTTACCATCTGCAATGTTATTTTTTTTTTTTTTAAAAAAGAGCAATCTCAGGCCAGAAATAACATTTTCATGGAGTGAGTGCCTTAAATTAATTATCCAAGTTGGTCAAGTGACTAGGATAAGTTAAGAGGAATAAAAACTAATATTTGTCTATATCAATAATAATTTAACAGCATAATATGCTGTAAAATGCATATTTCTTGGCATGCCTAACAATTCCTTAAAGTGACTTGTCGTATTTAAGGCATGCAGAAAAGGTTTGCTTGGTGGGGGAGGGAGCCTTTGAAGAGGGGCATTTAGTAAGCTTTTGTGTTTGCTGATAATCAGAACTTTATTTTTCTGTGTTACACTGAAAATAGCTCCTCTGCTTCTACTCTGGATGAGGAAGTTGATGAGGAAGAAACATGCTGTCATATCTGAATTTATTTGAGATTCTAGTTAAAAATACAATTTCATTTCTGATTGGTGCATAAGACTATCGTTTATTCGTATTAGAATAAATAACCATCATATAATTAAATGGCCAGCAGATGGCAGTCGTAGGCTTCCTGGTGAAAACCACTGTACTACTTCCCCTGCCTCCCACAATGGATTTTTTTAAAAATCCAAAATCCTTAATTGAAAAATAACTTTTAATAGTTGTTTTTAATAAGTTACTGAATGGAACTCATTTAAAGTTAGTAAAAATTTCTGGAAGATTTGCTCAGCAAACTGAAGTAATCCTCTTAGACCATGCTTCTTGGGTTCTATAATTGAATTACAAGACTTTATTCTCCCCATTATATACAGTAACATGGTGAGCATCCAGATACAGGATAATTTAAAATATCCAGGATAGACTCTAATATTTTACATGAGGCTTTCTGACAAAATTGCATCTAAGTGCACAACCAACGAAGTTTGTGATTGTTGAGCCAGGGAAAAATCAGATTTGAATATAAGTCTTGCATCAATTAATCTGCATTGTGCCCTTCAGTTTCATTGAGACCATTGTAAAGATTGATTCATGTTTCTACTGTAATATTGGGGCCTAATTCGAATCTCAAGAATTTTGTTGTCACTCTTTCCTCCCCCAAACCCCACTGAATGTAAACATCGTGCACCATAGGTTCAGCTGCCAGCATGAAATTCTTTATGCGATAGTTAAGGATTCCTTTCAAAGGAACTGGTCTCTTGCTGTATGCCTAATTCACATCTTTCGCCTTCAAGTCTACACATGTTGTACTGTTGAGGATATTGTACAATGGCATGTGAGAATTCACCAAGGCTGCAGTCTATATTCTCTTAAGCATTGTCCAGCGCACAGAAGTGTACATACAGATGGGAAAGTGGAACAACATCCCTTGCAACAACGTTTGCACATTTGGAGAATGCTTGTAAACCAGAACCAGGCACATACAATGACATTGAAAAAGTCACAAGGCCTTGGGATAGGTTCAGTAGAAGAACAGAAGTGCGGTGTCGGATACCAACTACAGAGAGCATGGTGTAGAGCTGTTTTAACTCCAGCTGAACTCATTACCATGTCCTAAATTCAGTCTTCTACATCTACAGTAATTCTCCAGATAGGCTGGTTGTCAGCTCCCAGAATCCTTAGCTGTAGTAATGCCTAAGTAGCTGAGGTCATACACTGGTGCTCTGAAGGTGATTAGACTTGGGTAGCGTAGTAAGCGCTAGGTGAAATTATCCTATGCAATTATATTGAACATCCATTGCATGTTTTTCATGGTTTTTTTCTCTCAGAAGCCTGCAACTGACAGTTCCCCAATCCCAGCACTGAAACTAGCTTTTGGAAGCTCCCTTACTCATCTCGGTCACAGAAGTAAAGGAGCAAACACTTATCTTTATAATATAAACTTATATGGGGGTCTTTCTGAAGACATTGGTTTTGCCAATCTGGGGAAGTAACAGAACATATTTTTATAGCAATATGTAACTGGCATTTTCAGATGTACTGTATGTATATAAAAAGTACACCGTCCTGGTAAAGTCAGCTCCAGTTGCTTTCTTTCATTTTTCCTTGCTGTATTGCTAATGCTATGTATATGTGTATGTGATAAGATAAATGAGGTAATACATTTGATGTTTAACCTATGTTGTCCATTCATTGATGGTCCATGTGGTTTCCATTGGTGCTGGCTTGTTTGCCTCTCAAACTGGTTACTCTGGTAACTCAATAGAAAACTGATGAATCAAATTTTGTTTTTCTGTTTTTTTGTTTAAATTAGTCTCTCAAGCAGATATTTGTCTATTATGAAATGACAGTTCCCACAGAAAAGTTCCTTTTAAAACTATGCTTTATTTTAAAAAAAAGTCACCATTTCCTGGTTTTATAAACATGAGAGAAGATTCTAATTCCCCTCTGCTCTGCCAAACCTCTTAGCTTCTCTAAGTGGGAAATAGATATATATTGAGCAGGGAAGGACAAATTCCTTTGGGAGATCTCAACATAAGCTATCAGTAGTTAAATGCAGACCTGATGCATTAAATAGCAGCTGTGTTTCATTAATTCTGAGGATCCTTATTGACACAATGAAGAGAATAATATGGAAAATTTGGCATTTGATTCAGACATTACGTTACTGAGAGTTTGGGTTTCATTTTCAGTGCCCTTTCCCATTAGATTTGCAAATACCTTTTCTGAAAACTGCTGGAGAACTTTGTTCAAAAAAATAAAATGCAGCCCATAATCCAGACCAGGGTCCCAGAGGTCTACATGAAAATGCAGTATGTGATGTCATTCCTGTCTGTATCAGTGAAGATGTCATAAGCTTCCACTCATCAAGATCTACAGCTAAATCTTGATTGGATTTGTTTAACATCCTAGGCTAGGCTAAGACACTGGGTATTTTGTGGTTGAACGTGATGTGAAAACCCAGCATTTTTAGCATGCTAAGTAGCCTATTGTGTTAAGTCATCATCAGAATGTGCAAAACCAAATGTTCTGGAGGTGCAACATTTGGAATGTTCCAACAGTGAGAATTCTGGAATGTTCTGTTCCTCCTTCAGACCTACCAAGCTGTCTGCGATGTAGTTTTGTGGAGTTAGGCCTTCTCCAGCCTTGTTTGTGGAGTTAGGCCTTGTGCAGAACACCGCAATCACCACAAACTACTTCTAATTTGAAGGATTAATGGATCACTCCAGAATAACTGGTTTAATGTGATCTGAAGAAGGATTGGATTATTAGGTTTTGAACATGCCTAAGCCACAATATGGTTTAGTTTGTTGCATAAAATATGTAATGTGAACACAGCAGTGTCATTCCAGAGATAAGGTAGATTCTTCTCATACTTATAAGGCAGTTAATATTGTTGAATCTGAATAAAATGAAAACATCTTCTAAATGAATAATTGCAGTTTCTACTGCAGAAACGTTCTAGATTAGTTCTAGGTTAAGCATTTACTGTAATACTAAATTTAGTGTACAAGTGAGGGAACAGAAACAGATTTTTATTACACTGATTTATGGTTTGCTTAATCATGGATTATTGAATAAGCCTCAAAGGGTTAGTTCATAATATATTCTAAGGCTGAAACATTTATTTATTGAGTATGTATATCATATATACACTCTCAATGGGTCCCAACCTAAAAAATTAATAATAATAATAAGTTATTAATTACATGCCGCCTAATTCCCAGTAACTCTGTGATTGATTGATGGATGTATGTGTGTGTCACATGAGCAACGCCCATGAAAAAAGGGAGGAGCTTCAAATTGTACAGTTGTAACTGCCATCTTTCCCTTTTTTTTGACAGGACGGAAATTGTATATTGGATTTGAATGAATATCCTCTACAAATTCTTCAAAATATGGAGAGATTTTTTTTTTAAATTACAAGTAGGTGCTATAATGAATTTATTATATGCCAATTAAACTTATAAAAAGCTCACTGTGGCCGGTGAAAGGAGAAAACGATAATTTCATTAGTTCCATGCAATGACTTATGTAACTGTTTATGTATGTGTGCATGGTGGGTTTTTAATTTTCCAGCCATTACAAGCTATTTGCTGTGTCAGTCTCATTCTCCATGCACACATAAGAGCAGAAAGCAAGCAAGAGAAAGCTTGCAAATGTTTTTCAACTGTGAAAAGTTCTCACAGCTTGATTCAATACACTTCTGCAGGAAAGTGTTGGATCTATCAGATGTTGATCTGTCCTGAGTTATTTCACAGTGCCAGCATTGCTCGATGACTCATCCCTGGAACGTGTTGACTTGTTCACAACTGCTACCCTGCCAGATCTATCAGGATGCCAAGATATTTAAAAAAAAAACCCCAAAAAACAATTATTGGCAAGATAATGACGTGACAGGAGTGGAATGAGGGCAGCCCGCATGGCAACGCATGCTGTTTTCCATTATTTCATCGCTGCTTTGTAAAGAGTTTCTGAAGAGAAATCTTTACAATCTGTTTCAAGGATCTAAGTATTGGGTCCTGCAACATTTAGATCTCTTGTGGCTCTGTAGACACATCTTATTAATATTGTTGCCCTGAGAAATAATGGGGTTGCTCATACTGCACTGATGAATCTCCTCTCCTGACTGAAGTGACGGTTGCTTATAATGTCTGAGAAAATGTCCATCCATGGAAGAATGCAGGAGGTTTTATCTGTAAAGAGAGCTTCCATATTGTGGGGCTGACAAACCACAGAACAGCCTCCTTGTGCACAACCAACCAAGCCAGCAGAACCAAAAGCATATGTTGAATTGCAGTTAAAACACACACAAATCATAGTTTGAAAACTAGGCTGGTTGCTTTGCTTGCGTCATTAGACGTAATCTGGACAGGAGAATTAATTAGAGATTAATTCACCCTTCTGGTCTTTGGATGTAAAAATAGGAAACTGAGAATTCATGCCATTTTTTAATTTGAGAGGAAATGGGAATGGTGAAAATAAATCTCTTTATACACATACATTGGTATATAGCCAGCCAGCCAGCCAGCCAGCCAGCCAGAAAGTGTAGCTTTAACTTAGTTGGGACACATATATTTTGCTTCAGCTTTATTATTTTATTTTTATAAATAATAAGTTAAAAATACTAGCTTTTCAGCAACTTCAAAATGTTTATTAATCAGAAAACCAGGACTGGTCATAGTTTGCTAGTTGATCCAATGCTGGAGCAATTGGTAAGTGATTGCAGTGAGAACTGCATCAGCCTGGACTCGATAAAATGTGATTTTATAGCAAGTTGTAGGATCCAATCTGGGTTGCTTAGTGGTACTAGAAATTTAGTCTTCTGAGCTTTTGGACTCATGCTGGAGTCCATCCCCAGGGGACTTGACATAGAGAGAAGTTCAAAAACTTGGAAGACTAAAGTGACCCAGATTGGATTATGCAAACATTATCTTGGGGCCTGTATATTTGCCTTCATTCATTATTAGCAGGTCTTGAAAAACTTAACTATGATATATTCTAGTTGTATTAATAGATATTTAAATTATTTAATAATAACTTTCTGACTGGCATAATGTCTATCATACCCAACTTATTGAAGGGCAAGACAGAGGGAGAAGGAGAGGAAGAGAAATTAAAAATAAACTGCAAATGAATACCTGACACATTATTGCTTGGCAGCTAGGGAAGAAATGGCAATGAGGCTTTTGAGGTGTTCATGGTGGAAGGAATGCATGGAGGAGAAAAAAAACCCCCACTGAAGTTAGGAATGTATCTTTTAGAAGAAAATATTCTTGAAGCTTTCTTTAGGAAATAGCAGGTAAGAAAGCTTATGTTACTTTAATCCTTCTACAGCTAAAAACTTGTAGAATGCTGTCCTCCAGTATGGACAGAATTCAGAAGTTGCACAGTTCAAAGACAGAAGAAAAAGAGAAGTGAACTGAGAGGAAGGAAGTAATGAAAACCTTCAAAATATCTGTAAAAGGCTTATTATATAGAAACATGCAAAGTTTTGTTTAAAAAAAAACCCTGTTATTACTGTCTTTACACGTCCTGCCCTGTTGGTCAGTAGTTTCTAGATGGTGAAAGGTGATGTGAGTACAAAGCTGATTTCCAACATTGAGGAATTGGTTCCTTCTGGTATTTCAACTCACTAAGATGAGCATCCAGAAAAATCGATGAACGATCCATAGATACCTTTGCTTGCAACATTTGAAATACAATAGTGAGCATAATGCAGTGTAACATTATTAATAAAACTGTTTCAGAGCACAGCTAAAAATGCTTGGTTTGTCAAAATATGCTCACTTTGGCTTACAATTAAAAAAAATTGGCAGGAAGCTCCTCACACAAGAGGGGGAGAAGTCTGTTCCTGAGGTGTTTTCATACCTCACTTCTCTCCTGTACCTTGAATAGAACAGACACGAGGCTGGATGTCTGTGTCGATGTTAATAATATTAAGTAGTCAGTAATAGGTGTACATACTGTTTTCTTTATTTGTTATAAATAAAGACAATGTTATTTTTATTAGACCTTGCCTTATGCGTTTCTTTTCATTAGAAGCTTTGTCACAAATCATTTACCTCAGACTCATGAACAAGGAAAAAACCCTCTAACAATTATTTATTTTAATTCAATTTATATGCCGCCCTTCTCAGGGTGGCTTACAACCTCTTGAAACATATACATGTAACATTTACAACATCTAGAAGCATATACATATATACCATAATGCATTTTATAGCAATGCAATAACATGGTTGATATTCAATTGGATGAAAGTTAAAAAGCACAAATTTCAAAAGGCTTGGGAGGATAAAAATTAGTATTGCTGTTACACTAACTTTGCAAACAAAATGCAATTGCTAGAGTTGTTTCATTAGACAGCAACCACTTCACCTTTTGACTGATTGTCCCCAAAGCCAGAGAAAGACGCATGGGGGTTGTGATGGTTCCACTTCACTGGAAGTGGTAGTGGACCAGTGGCAATAGCAGAGCCAGCAATACTTTTATTCCTTCTGCATAGAAATGCTACCCAGCGACAAGAGGCAGGTGTTACCAGAAGAGCCAGCTGTGGGAACAGTTGGAGTCTGAAATGTGTGTGTGGCAGTGTTAGGAAAAAGTTGTGGAAGAAAGATGAAGCAGTAGCCACCATCTGCTGCGAAGGAGTCCCTGCCAAGTCTCCCAACTGCAGTCTTTGGAGAAGATTCACAGAGGAGGAAGAGGAGGAAGGTGGTGCCAGGCACCATGGCAGCAGTTACAATAACAGCTGGGATTATTCTGATACCCTGGGCTCTGCCAAGACTTCCTCTAAATTGGTCTGATGATCATCCAGAAGACTAGGACAGCTCAGTGCTGGCTGTTGGCAGATCTGGACATGCTCTATCTCTGACTGTTCCTAGATTAATAAAAAAGTTCATACAAAGTGGACAAAACCAACTAAAAAACACCCTGACCTGTGTTAACAATGTTCTTTCTTGGCTAGACATAATCTTATTTTAACTGACCTCCAGTGCAGACCTCTGAAGCTTTCAATGCTGGCTAAAGAATATAGCAATAGCAATAGCATTTGATTTATATACTGCTTATCAGGGCTTTCAACCCTCTCTAAGTGGTTTACAAAGTC
>JANHFR010007067.1:5702-19555 GCA_032468015.1 Mimophis mahfalensis | reverse complement strand
ACAAAGGAAGGAAGGGAGGCGTCACATTTGCTTACCCAACCGGGCCTCCACGGGGTTGATGACGTGTGGGAGACTGTGCACACTCAGGGTGTAGCTGGCGGAAGCGGGGTCAAAGCGAGGGGTGACGCCCAGCGCGGCGTAGTAGAGGATCTGGGGCAGAGGAGCAACGGAGCCGTTAGCCTGGACCTGCACAGGCTCTGCCCGCCCGCCCAGCCTCCAGCCTCACCCACTTGCGAGTCCACCGAGAATTCGGCCAGCGGGCTCAGCTTCTGGAGCAGGGGGTCCACGAAGCGCTGGAGGGCCCCCTCGATGTCCCAGTGGACGTCGTGCGCCTTGGGGTCGGGGTTCAGCAAGCTGAAGGTGATCTCATATCCTGCGGGGGACCCGAGAATTGGGGTGGGGGGTCAGGAGTCTCCCCAGGCCTTTTGGGGAGTGGCCCCACCTGCTTCCTAACCGAGTCGCGCTGCCCAGCCTCCCCTGCGTGGGCTGGATCGGGTGTTCCGGGGACCCCTGCGCACGGCAGCATTCCCACGTGCTTCCAGGCGGCCTGTTCCCGAGGCCACCCCCCTGGCAAGCCCCCTTTTCCTTCCCACGGACATGGACACCTGCGAACTAGACTGTGCTGTTTCTCAGAATCACATCATATATTTGGGTAAATGCATAATTTTCTACTTATCATCTTGTCGTGTTTATGTGGTCATGTATACTGGAGGTGGTGGCCCTTCTGAGAGCCGCACGGTGCAAAGTTTCCTTTTAATGTATGCCAATTAGTGTACATTTAAAGCAAAGGTCTCCAAACTTGGCAACTTTTAAGATGTGTGGCCTTCAACCCCGAGAACTCTCCAGCCAGCACAGCTTCCGGGCCTAGCTGGCTGCAGAATCCTGGGAGTTGAAGTCCACACGTCTTGAAGTCGCCAAGTTTGGGGACCCCTGATTTAGAGTGACAATAAAGTTATTTAATTTAATCTAATTTTAATTTCTGTATTTGTTTCATTTTAAATTGCCCTGTACACCGCCCATAGTCCTTCGGGAGAAGGGCGGTATATAAATTTAATTAGTTAGTTAGTTAGTTAGTTAGTTAGTTAGTTAGTTAGTTAGTTAGTTAGTTAATTAATTAATTAATTAATTAATTAATTTTCTAAATCTGTGTCCAGCCCTCCCCACACAAAGAAAACCCTGGAAGTTTTCAACCAGGGACTGGATTTAAGAGCTGGCTCAGGGTGTCTTTGAGTAACCTGAGACAGAACAGTTAACCCCCCCAGGAGAAGGACCTGGTTGCACAGTGGGGTGGGGGCTGGCCTCCTTCAGCTCCCCTCCCCCGGGTCTGTCCATACCGAAACTGGACTTGAAGGGGCGCTTCCACTCGGCTCCCAGCTGGCCCAGCGGGACCCGGTCTGCCAGGGCCTCCACGAGGGTCTCAGTGGTGAAGGACATGGCCTGGATCAGCTGCTGCAGCCGGTCCTTCAGGGCCCCCAGCACGTCCTTTGCCCCCAGGGGGGCCCTGAGGATGGCGCTCCGGTGCTTCCCAATGTACATCTCTGACCCCTGCCGGAAGACGACAGGCGGACTCGCAAGCGGCCGTCGGACCTCAGCCAGCCGGACGGGGCCGAATGACTGACCGCCCCTCCCAGGGGAATTTGCACCAGCCCAACCCCGGCACGGAGCGCTGAGCGTTTCTAATGCTCCGTTGCAAAACGAGGACAGTCCCCACTTCAGCAAGGTTGGGGCTTTTCCCAAACTCTTGCTTTAACCGTTTAAAAATCATGCGAGCTTTTTCAAAAATTGTCAAAGGAAATGGCGGGCAAGGAAGGCAAGGAAGACTTTTGGCCCATAAACACAAAGAGCCATCTGGCTTAGTAACTGAAATTCTGCTCCCTCCTGTGGCTGTAAGTCAAGGACCATCTGTAAATTGAATGTCTGTCTGTCTATCAATCATCTCCCAGACTTTGGGTTGCCCTGTTAAGCCACAGAGCATCCTTCTAATGTTTTTCCAGATCCCCCAGAAACTAAACCATATCTGCCTATCTATCTGTCTGTCTCTATCACCGATCTATCATCCATCTATCTATCTATCTATCTATCTATCTATCTATCTATCTATCTATCTATCTATCTATCTATCTATCTAACAGGAATTCTCCTGGTGATGTTAGAGGTATTTTGGTTTGAGGTCTGAATGTATATGTAGTTCTGCATGTATATGATGCTATTATTGGTTGATATCCCAAATGATTACAAAGGATGTTAGAGAGATTGTAAGATGTAACAAGGACTATTGACCATAAAATTAAGGTATCAAAAATGTATGTCAATGTAGTTCAATTTGGGTTAGGATTAGGGAGTGAAATCATGTTTCACATAAAAGGGTAAAAAACTAAAGCGAGTAAACAAATTAGTATACTTTGGTTAACTAAGTATGGGAAAATAAATGTAGAAATTTGAAGGGACATAAATAATGGTAGACAGGTATTGTGTGATCTATTCTGAAGAATGAATGTTGGTCAAAAGAAGCAAAAATACCTGCATAAAGGGATGTGCTTCTGTCCACTTTCTTATGTGAAGATGTAAGCTGATAAGATAATTAAAACAATGGGTTGATTGCAGTGGAAATTGAATACTTAAGAAGTGCATGTGAAAATACAAGGTGAGATATGGTTAAGGATTGCAGTACTGAGTGATCAGTATGAAAGAATATGTGAGATGTTTTATTATGCATGGAGAAAAGGTCTGAATTGCAACACAAATATTATGAAAGAAGAATGAATGGATCAAGAATGGGAAGATGGAGAAAGCCATGACTGGATGTAGTTGATGAGATCCTCAAAAAGAGCTGAGAAGTTCAAGGAATAAAAATCAGTGTATTAACTTAAGTACAGATGTGAAAGCAAGTAGAGTGTACAAGAATTAAAAGGTTAAGTCAGAATATAAACTGATTTGGTAACCTTCCTTTTCTTATCTCCTACCTTAATTTCTTTGACTTTTTATGCCTTCCTTATTCTCTCTGTATTCTATAACATTGCTTACTCAGAGAATTAGCATGAATTCTGTTTGAATTCTGTTCAGTTTTTCGGAAGTGTAGCAATGTTAGCCTTCTATGCTATCCCGAAGATAAACACATGCTTAACATCAGGCACGAAAGACCAGGTCCACACATGAGAGTCCAAATTTAACTGATTTATTGCTAAAAGCCGTGCACAGGAATCTTCTCAACTAATGTTCAGCATCTGGTTATAGTTAGATAAGGGTAACAGCAATCAAGGGAGGGTGAAGGGCTGGACTTAAACTCTTGTGGCAATGTAAGGATTCTAGACTGGTTACCCTTTTTATTCCTCCCCGAGCTTTGCCAGTCCTTTTCCTCCACTCTCTCACTTTCATACCCTACAATTTATTTTGCAGGAGCACAGTGTACAAGACCTGAAAAAGGACTAATAGACATACGCATGCCAAATGGTCAGTTAGTATGGGAGCATGCCCCCTCCACTCTTTTTCTCCAAATCCATTCTAGGAAGCTGAATTTAAGCTGAAATTTGAAGTTTTGCTCTTTGTTCTGCATATGGACTGTTTCTCTATATAAGCCACAAGTGGTATGCCATTTTTATTCCCTTTTCTGCCTATCCTGATGAAAAGATGGATATCGTTGCACAAGATGTAATATCTATTCCCAATTTCTTTTCCCAATAGCTATGTATATAGCTCAAATATGTCTACCTGTAGCCATGCTTTGGAAGCCTTTGGGACTAGGCAAGGCCAAATGAAGCTCTGCTGATTCTTGACATATTTTTACAGAAATTTTATCTTTCACCTGTTAAAAATGCTGCACTTTCTGGCTATGCAGTGGTTCTCAACCTTCCTAATGCCATGACCCTTTAATACAGTTTCTCATGTTATGGTGATCCCCAACCATAAAATTATTTTCATTGCTAGCTGGCTGGCTGGTTGGCTGGCTGGCGATACTGTGCATGTGCAGGGCTGGCCGGCCACAAGGGGTGCCAGAGAGCAGTGAGGATGGGCAGGTGGCCGGGCGGCAGTGGCAGGATTCCCCAGTCTGGCTTGCCTTCTGTGCCACTCCTGCCAGTGCTGGACAAGATGGGCTGGGCAGGCCCAAAGACGAAGGGCGGGAGCGGCACAGAAGGAGTCGGATAGAGGAACGGTGTCTTGGTTCCTAAGGCCATCGGAAATATGTGTTTTCTGATGGTCTTAGGCGACTCCTGTGAAAGGGTTGTTCGACCCCCAAAGGGGTCATGTCCCACAGGTTGAGAACCACTGGGTTAGTGTATGTATAATGCTGAATGGCTTCAATAAATAGATCTGCCACTTCACAGATCTGCCACTTCACACACTCCAGTTTGGGCACAATGTGTTAGAAATATTTGCTCTTTTTTTGGATGAACTTGTAATTTCACCAGATTCTCTGTGCAATGACAGGGTCATAAGCCTGGATAGAAATTTCAGTCCAGAAGGACAAGCTGAGACACAAGGAAAACTATAAAATTGACAAAACACTTGCAATGTCCTGTCTTTCTTCCCATCTAATGTGTCTTGTGTCACAGATGGCTGTCCACAAAGATACTTAGATGGTTTGTAAATGCCTCAGGCTAATGAGTTAATGAATGTAGCTTATATGCAAAATATTTAAATCATATTTAAATCCCCTTAATACAGACCATTCCAATAATAAGTGTTTGGAGTGATTCTCGGCATTGATAGTTTTGCCTGGAAAAAATCCAATGTTAAAACCAAATTGAGGAAATGAAACAATGGGTTCTATCAGCCGCATGATTTAAGAATTACTGAAGACAGATTTTTATTAACTGGTTTCACAGTCCCAGCCCATGTAGCACTTAAATATGCATAAGCAACAGACAAAGGGGAAAGTTTGCTAATTTTGAAACGATAAGCCAAGATGGTTATTTTTTATTTTTGCAGATAAAGGTCCTCTCCTTGGCAGATGGACATTCACAGGGAGGAAATGTGTTTTCTTCACATGTAAACTTTTAATCAGCCTTCCCTCATCATTGCTGTCCAATTCTACAACTAAAATTTCAATAATTCCTGAACAGCACTACCAATAGAGTCAGTGACTGGGAATTCTGGGAGATACAATCCCAACAGATCTAGATGGTGTCAGGAGGACGAAGCCTTTATTTTACAGTTAACAATTTGGCAAGAAAGAAAGTATGTGGAGAAGGAGATCTGATTTGTACTAGATTTCCTCAAGAGTTATTTATGCTAAAGTATTCCTTGATAGTTAACATATGCAATAATTTTAAAATATACTAATCAGTTTCTAAGACAGAATAATTCCACACTCTGTATTCAGCCAATATGTAAAAGATCATAAAGAGAGAATGTCTATGGGGATTATTAGTCATCCAGGTCATGGTTGACTCAAAGGTGCTCTTTTAAGAGGGAATTTGACTGTCTGGTTTTTCTTTGAAGACGTTTCGTTTCTCATCCAAGAAGCTTCTTCAGCTCTTCTCAGATGAAAAGCTTATTGGATGAGAAGTGAATGTTTTCAAAGAAAAACCAGAAAATCCACTTACCTCTTGAAAAAGTACCCTTGGGACTGATTCATGCTGTTGTTGAAAGAACCAGTTAGATTTGAGGAAATGCCTTTTTAAAAAAATCACTCCTTTGTTATGCTCAGATCATTTTTCATATTTGACTGTTTCTTTTCTTTGAGCAAGACAGTAGAAATTGTACCAGTTAGAGGACCAAGTTTTAGCATTCCAGCTCTCTATTAAGAGCTTCCTTGAGTTCTGATACATGAGTTATATTCTCAAGAGATTACAGAATGACTTTGTTATAAATAAACACACAGGAAGAATAATCAGGATTACACAAAAAGTTTCTGGCATAAGTCAAATGTGAAAGGGTGTGTATGTATGGACATTTGTATGGAAACTCTGTCAAGGATGAATGAAATGTCAGTCAAGAGGGAAGGAACATTTGTGAGAATGTAATTTATCAGTAGAACAAGAAAACACTTCAGACAAATAAATACTGTGGCTATATTGCAACCTACAATGCTACACATTCTTTACATTTCAGAAAGATAGGTGTCTTAATTCCCATGTAAGCCTTGGGAAAGGTTTGGTGAACAAATGGAAGGTAAATGTGGATTAAGCAACAATACTTTAAAGAGATCCATTTCTACATTTTGGAATGAAGATTCTATGACTTTTAGTAAAATTGAGCCCTCATCTAGTCATTCGAATATGAATTGCAAAACTGGAAGGAGTCGTGTGCAGTATCAAGGCTTCTTGGATGAGAAGTGAAACATCTCCAAAGAAGAACCAGAAAGTCCAGTGCCTCTTGAAAAAGCATCTTTGCGATAAAGACAGAATCTTCTCCTGAAGTCTATAAGTTTCATAATGCTACCTCTCATTGGATGACAATATTGAATGAGAAGCTTAATCGAATTTAACAGATGTGTGCGAACTTTACCATCCTAGATTTTCTGTTTCCAACAGTGATTTTGAGCCATAGACATATGAAAAATGGTCTGTTGTTTGTAGGAGGAAGAAGTAACTTTCCTGCTCTATGCTTCATCAAATCAACCCCCTTTTCCATCCCAAAGCCTGTAGCAACAGACCTTTCAATGGAAATTTAATTGCTTCTAAGCTTAATTGCTTTGGGGATGAATGTATCAATCTTCTTATCTGTGAATGTCCTTGAAGATCGATAGCAGGATATATATTTGCATTGTGCATGGCTATGAGGGAGAAAGAGAAGTGGAAAGCCCTTCCTATTTGACTTTGCCCTGGGATATTTTTGATGGTGTTTGCTTGAATGATGGAATCTGGATTGTTGCTTGCTAGATTGAATCTGGCATTCAGTCTATGCTCCAGGACTCCGAATCTGAAAAAGTTCTGAAACTCTTTTAGAAAATCAGCCAGGTATTTGTATACATTGTCCCAATGCTACATGGAAGTTCCTTATTTAACTTATGAAGATGCCTTTGTCTTATGACTAACTTCCTCCATTCTCTGGTTGCTACTTTAGCAGACAGGAGTGATAAACATTTCATTTTTATTTGCTAACCAGGTGATGGCAGCAGGTTCTTCACAATAATAATGCTTACTTTATCTATCTTCCTCATGGAAAGGGAGAGAAATAGTTGAAGAAAAAAATTTCTCTGATGAGTTCATCGAATGTTGGAGACCCTTTTAAAACACAGTTCTTTAGAGATAATACAACAGAAAAAGATCATAGTAAATTAGAGCCAGAATTCTGGGGGTTGAAGTCCAAAAATCATAAAGGAGCCATAGTTCCGTACTCTGTATCAGATGGCAAATTAGTCTTGGTTTAACTTGAAAAAAAACTCTTATCCAATCAAATGATACTTAAATAGGAGATTACCATGAATTCTTAAAGTTCCTAGATGGAGAATGTAAAAATAAAATCTCAGAAGGCAATGACATATCAAAGTATGTGGATACTCTTTGAAGCCATCTTGTTCTATCTACCAGTGACAGCTCTTGGGTGACATCTAAAATCAAAAGCTAAGCAAGGTTGGACCTGATTAGTAGATAATGGCAGACTGTCAGGAAACCCAGAACTGTAACACAGGCTGGGAAGTAATCATTTCCAGAATGCTATGACGGAAACTGTTTTGTTCTAGTAGATTAAAATTCAACACACCCTTCTTTAGTTCCCACTGTAAAGTTTGGCTCTATTCCATGAATGGGTTCATTCAATGTTCCAGATAGCAAACAAGAAACAAAATGTGATCAGGATATGTAATCAGTCCTTATTATTGAATCAATACTTTTGCAGTTATTTGCAGACATGAAAAAAAATTGAGTCACCCTATCCACATGTTCCCAACTGAAGTTCAGCACTTGCTAATGGAATGTTTGCTGCAATTTTGTAGAACATAACTCCTGCAAATAAAGACAAACCAGCTGTCTGAGGGCTGCAGGTATGTAATAGGGTTGCAAGGGTGGGCCCAAATTTTATTTTTATTTATTTATTTATTTGCTTTTTAGGAATTAAAGAGTGGAGGTCAGCTTTGTCAGGTAGTCCAGAAAAGAAGCATGACCAGATAAATTAATTCTACTTTGTTGTAAAGCTATGTTGGCAGAATATTGCAAGTCTGAAAGTAAAATTCTCCCTACTTCCACCTTTACAACCCCAAAACTTAGGGAGTGTCCCTTCTAAGCTTCTTGCCCTACCCACAATGCAGTCGTGGGTTATACTACCTCTTATCTGACTGTTCCCTAGGCAACTCTCTTTGTCCTGTCTCCCAAGAGCTTTCCCACATGTCATTACAATAGAGTATATGGGTTTCCCAACTTTGATTAACAGGGACAAGCCATAGGAAAGAGCTCTTTTCATGTCTCTTTCTTTACTAGGCCCAAAATTTATCTGGCTTCCATTTTTAACATCCCATTTTGCCATAGAGCAGGGGTGGGGAAGTATGGCTCAGGTGGCTCAGGAATTCTGGGAGTTGAAGTCCACAAGTCATAAAAGGCTCATGGTTCCCAACCCCTTCTGAGGTATTTTAAAAGCTCCTTGGACTTGGCTCTCTTAACAAGGGACAGTCAGAGCAATAATTATACAGTCACTCATGCGCTGGTGACCTCCCGGCTTGACTACTGCAATGCGCTCTACCTGGGGCTGCCCTTGGGGACCATGCGGAGGCTTCAACTGGTGCAGAATGCGGCTGTGCAAGTTGTGATGGGAGCTCCCTGATACTCCCATGTAACACCTCTACTTCACCAGCTGCATTGGCTTCTGGTTGCCCTCTGTGTGAGATTCAAGGTGCTGGTCTTGACCTATAAAGCCCTGAATGGCTTGGGACCAGACTAACTGAGGGGACATCTGCAGCCAGCTTCATCTTCCCGCCGCCCGGTTGGGAGGGTCTCCTTTGGGTGCCGCCAATAACAGAACGTTGTCGGGCGGCGCCTAGGGGGAGGGCATTCTCGGTTGGGGCTCCCACCCTGTGGAACCAGCTCCCGGTGGAGTTGAGGTTGGCCCCGGATGTCCGCACTTTTCATAAGGACTTAAGACGTGGCTCTTTGTGCAGGCAGGCCTGGACTGAGGGGGGGGGTTTAGCTTTATTTACAGTATGTTAGGGTGTGTCTTATTCAATTTGTTTTTAGCTTTTGTATTTTATGTATTTTAATGTCCTGTACACTGCCCTGAGTCCCTAGGAAAAAGGGCGGTATATAAATTTTAATAATAAATAAATAAATAAATAATGGTTCTGGTGGCAGTAACAAGGTGCTGATTTCTGACTCTAAGCGTTGTGTGAGGGTACATGCTCAGCTTCACTGCTTTAATGAGCCTAAAGCTCTAATCCTAATTGCATGCATTAATAAGTTACTTTCAGTAGCCTTTTGGTGTGCTAAGACCTGAATACCAAGAAGTACTTCCCTCTGTCATTATGAGACTGAACTGATGTTTTACAGGGCAATGAACTTCCTTGCAGAGACTGAAACAAGCAGGCAGGTAATCTTTATTGCAAGGCTACCATTAATAAGAAGAAGCAAAATCAATAGACCAGGATTGAGACTTTCCCAGATGAATGTAGCCATCTGTGAGCGTGGCTTAAAAACTAATATGGTTATTATCCATTCCTCTCCTCCAGCCAGCAGTGTATGCCTTCATGTTTGTCAAAAAGATCTTCTGTCAGATGCTATGTGAAGGATTACAGGCAAGGTATGTAAATTGATGTTACAGGAATGTGAGGAACTATTAGATACGGATTGGCAGTCTAGGTGTCAAAGTGACATAATGGGCTAGACATCGTTAGTGATTTGCTGAGGTCCATCCATTTGCTTGATTTGCTTTCTACTTTTTGGAAAAGCAGTTGAAAAAAATGTAATTAAATACATTTAATTTGTTTGTTTGTTAAACTTATTTGCTGCCTATCTCACCATGGGGCAACTCTAGGCAGCTTCCAACATTAAAAATGAAGAAATGAAATGAGTGTGAACAGAAGTAAGATAACAGAACAATAAAATAAACAATGGGAAAGAACACAATGAGAAATACAACTGTGTGATAAATAAGGATGATGTAATAAATTATATTTATGTTAAAATTAAGAGTGAAGATAAATCAGGGCATGTCTACATACAGGTCATCCTTGACTTAACAACCATTTATTTAGTGACCAAAGTTACAATGGCATTGAAAAAAGTGAGAGCTGTTTTTTCATACCTACAACAATTGCAGCATTCCCATAATTACCTAATCAAAATTCAGATGCTTGGTGATTGGCATGTATTTAGGGCCATTGCAGTGCCCCAGGGTCATGTGATCACCATTCACGAAATTCCCAGCCAGCTTCCAACAAGCAAAGTCAATGCAGGAAATCAGATTCGCTTAACAGAAGTCCTAGTGGCTCAGGCATGTTTGAATCTCACCAGCTCAAGGTTGACTCAGCCTTCCATCCTTCCGAGGTAGGTAAATTGAGGACCCAGATTGTTGGGCGCAATAAGCTGACTTTGTAAAATGCTGCTTGGGGGGTGTGGGGGCGCGAAAGCCCCAATAAGCTGGCATACACTAAAGAATGAAGGCTATTGCTAAGCACATTGATTTGTGCTTATAAATTGTAAGCCGCCCTGAGTCTCCGGAGAAGGTGGCATATAAATTGAATTAAAAGAAAGAAAGAAAACAACACGTGATTCACTTAACTTAGTGATGAGCCAGAGTGGCACAGTGGTTAGTGTGTAGTACTGCAGACTACTTCTGCTGCCTGCTGGCTGCCTTCAGTTTGGCAGTTCAAATCTCACCAGCCTCAGGATTGACTCAGCCTTCCATCCTTTCCAGGTGGGTAAAATGAGATTGTTAGGGGCAATATGCTAACTCTGTAAACCCTTACAGAGGGCTATAAAAGCACTCTGAAGCGGTATATAAGTCTAAGTGCTATTGCTATTCACTTAACAACTATGGTAAAACAGGTGGCAAAATCATGCATGACTCATTTAACCGCCACTTTGCTTAGCACAGAAATTCTGGTCCCAATTGTGTTCATAAGATGAAGACTACTTTTATAGAGGTCCATGCCAATTGGTCACCATTCCTTGTCAGCCTTTTCTGATACTTCCAGAAGCATTTTCTTGGCTCTTTTATGACTTGTGGACTTCAACCCCCAGAATTCCTGAGCCACCATGGAAGAAGAAGAGTTCTGAAAGTTGAAGTCCACAAGTCATTAAAGAGCCAAGGTTCCCCATCTCTGCTCTGAGGGCTTATTCTCATGTCTCACCTGGCACTAGTCTCACTATTTTTGAGAGACATGTTTTCAGAGCTGCATCTCCATTTCATATTTAGTTTATTACTTAGGTAGCCTAGAACATCATCAGTTGATCCAGGAGGGATGTAACATGTTGTTCCTCTTGACACAAAATCTTGGATGCAGACAATATAAAGTATCTTCTGAAAGAGCCAGGAATGGCATGGTCAAAGACAGCAGTCTTCTCCACTGAATTAGTGGAGCAACTTTGCTAGAGCAATGTCCTTTCCTCATCTGTTCCTGGCCGAGGGCCTCTTGGCTAGTTTGGCTTTGACTATAAAACAGTTCAGATTTTTGGGGAATTTACTTTTTATACTAGAATATTGAATTCCCAGGTGGTAAATACATCTGTCAGTCAGGAATCCAGCTATTTGTGTGTTTGTGTGTGTGCTGGGATGATTGTAAGGTAGGAAAAGCACATGAAACAACAGCTATACTTACAAATGTGAAATAGGACTGGGAAAGAGACGAGTCTTTTAGCTGGACCAAAAACACTTAGCAAGCAAAATTGGCTTCAGGAGAGACAAAGGAAGGAATGATTCAGAGACGTTATAGCACTGACAGCTCTTTGGTTCAGGCTTTTTGCTTTGTATTTCAAACTTGTTTTGTATTTTGGATCCCTCAGGCAGACTTTTTGGGGGGTGGGTGGGTTGTTTGACATAGGTAAATTGATCTTCTATTTCTGTGACAGGACAATCGATCTCCCAGGAGATTGATCGTCCTGTTAGAAGAAGCATGCTGAATATAATAGAAATAAGGCTAAATAAACCAAATGATAAACACTGAAGCTTAGATTCCCAACCCCGCCCTGCCACATGAGCAGGTGAGGGATTGGTAGCTGACTTTAGTGCCAGTAGGTGACCCTGACTGGAAAGGGAAACAACAGCAGGGAACCCATCAATTGAAACCTTGAAACTAGCTCTCATTAAATGTCATGCAAGCAACAAGATTGCTTGGCTTCATTGTTGAATTTTGGTGAAAGTAAGTTGTTTATGGGTACTTTATTACCATATGCCACCTTTTTAAAAGCATACAGGTAGTCCTTGACCACAACTGAGCCCAAAATTTCCATTGCTAAGCAAGATTGTTGTTAAGCGAGTTTTGCCCCATTTTTACGAACTTTTTGGCCATCATTGTTAAGTGAATCACTACAGTTGCTAAGTTAGTAATACAGTTGTTAAGTGAATCTGATTTCCCCACTGACTTTGCTTGTTAGAAGGTCACAAAAGGTGATCCAGTGATCCTGGGACATTGCAATTGTCATAAATACATGCTAATTGACACAGTTCTGAATTTTGATCATGAGGATGCTGAAATGGTTGTCAAAAATGGTCACGAGTCACTTTTTTTTAGTGCCATTGTAACTTTGAATGGTCAAAGCTTGTAACCAGAGGTGATATTCAGCCAGTTCCAACAGGTTCCAGAGAACTGGTAGCAATAATTTTGACTGGTTCAGAGAACCACCTCTGATTGGCTGACACCAGCAAATATCACATCTGATTGGCTGACAGCATAGCCACACCCACAGAACCGGTAATAACATTTTTTGAATCCCATCGCTGCTTGTAATCATTTGATTAGTACCTGTGATGGTTTGGGTTCTTTTTTTTAAAAAAAACAACAACTTGTGGGCTTGGTTAGGTTTACAAGAAATCTGAACAGGCCAAAGAAGGACATACACAGTTGGAAAGGAGGACAATGGGAGAAAAATGGACACAATGACTAACTTTTTTAGCATGCATGAAAAAAATTATAATGGAAAACTGGAAAAAAATATCAGCTTATATTTATTGAAATTATTTTTTTCCAATATCAGAAAGAAGTGCAATATTTTTCAACTGTGATATTTTTCCAACAAACATAATTTCAGGAAGACATACTAGACATAATAATGAATTGTTGATTATGTGCTTTTCAAATCTCACCATAGAAATGTATGCAGAATTATGTGATCTACAAACTGTGGCAATCATAGGTTTGAAGAGTCTGGATTAAAGCCAACTACTGGAATCAGGGAATAAATAACATAAATGTAGATTATCTAGTCTATTGATAGATGAGGGGGGGAAAAGAAACAGATAATTTACATGGTCACAATAAACAATTTAAATGATTATTGTTGTAAAAACAATAAAAAAATACACATAAATGTGGGCAATATTTGATTTTAAAGCTGTGCCTGTTGAACAGAGGACGTGAGGACAAAAAAGAGGACATATCTTCCTTTGAAATCTGAAATAGAATCTGAAATAAATAGAATCAGAAAAATCTTATTTGCTTTCCCTCAGGAAATTAAAAAGTTTCCTCAGTAGAACAGAGTACAAGATTATTTTGCATAATATGACAAGAAAACCATACAGATGAAGATGGAGTCAACCACCAGCCAATCGAAGTTTGGAATGTGTATTTTGACCTTTCACTAGGATAGGTTTGTCTTAGACCTTGGTAAAATATAACAATGCACTCAAGAAGTTGACTAAAGGATGTGTTTTTCACATTGTCACCTAATTTTTTTAAGTAAAAAAACTAGTCATATTTATTTATTTATTTATTTATTTATTTATTTATTTATTTATTTATTTATTTATTTATTTCATTTATATACCGC
>JANHFR010007063.1:15407-27111 GCA_032468015.1 Mimophis mahfalensis | reverse complement strand
ATGACTGGAAGAGGAATTCATAAAGTCATAAACGAGCCAAGTTTGCCTACCCCTGGACTGGGATAAAGCAAAGAGGTGTGCACATGAAGGTGAAACTCGTCTCTGAAGAGCTGCATGGCTCCCCCCAAAATCATTGAATTCCATAATATTCTGTAATGGTTTCTAACATTGTCTCATGATCCCTGTGTCTCTTCTTCCCAAAGCTTGACAACAATTTTGATGGAGGCAAAAGATGAAGAGTATTTTTTATCATCTTACCTATTTGTTAAAATTATTTCTCATTTCTTATTAAAAAAAATATTAGACTGTGTCTTGGCTAAATGAAATAGCTAGGATGGAGCTAACCTTTATTAATGGTTCCTTGATAAATTGTTATTGACACAATCGGGCATATCTTAATTGCAATAGAAGGAAATTTTAAAGATTCCGGTTCCTTTATACCTTGGAATTTTATCTATAGTATCTATTTGTTTGTTCCTGCCATAGTCAAAGTTATGAAATCTGCTGCTCATTTTGTAGCAGGCATCTTCCAATGGTTGATCAGCTTGGCGACACACTTCCTGTTGTAAGGCCACAGCTCCTTGAAATGAGATTTATGCAAAATTTGCTGTTCTGATGTCACACTGGGCAGTAACAGTTTGAAGACTATGCTCCACAGAGGCTTGGAGAAATCAGGAACTTGTGATATATCTAAAGAAAGACCTCACCTTAAAATTCTTGAGAGAAAGTATAAAAAGTGATTAAGCCCAGAATAATAATAATTTTAAAAAACCCTTAATCACTGCAAAGAGTCTTCAAGGAAACCCAGGAATTTTGTTTCACGTTTTATTTTATGTTTTCCTTTTGTTTGATGTCTTTTCAAAAAGCCGGATAACTCAAATTAGAATACTAGTTCACAAAGGAGTTGGCTGAATGTTACAGGCTTGCAAAATGGAAGGTTTTTCCCTCATTTCCCCTGTGAGTATGTGAATTAATTATGGTTTTGCCTTTCTGCTTTTGCCAATGGAATTGATTTGTTGTTGAAGATTGCTGTATTTCTGGTACTCATAACTCTTACAGGTTTTGTGGTGGTGCCTATTGAATGGGAAGTTAGCATTTCCTCTCTCATACTCTTTATCTCTGTCTGTTTTCACTGATAAGACACTATTATTATTTGAAGGCTTTAGTAAGTTGGTTGAGCTTATTAAGAAATCTGGCTTTGTGGTTGAAATACACATTTATGGGTTCTTAATACCTGGCTGCAACATGAAGAGTAGCGGATACACATGGCCAGTCTATCCATTTATCTTCCAACTCAGTTGTGTCAGCAATTTAGGATAAAAGAGAAATAATTTCTCTGCCCAGGTTAATTGAATGGAATATTCAGGTTTTTGGGTTTTTTGGTTAAAAAGTTGATATGCTGGAATACTATAGTAATAGGGTCTTCCTTTTCTGAAGATATCTCATCCCATTTACTAAATCAATTAATACGGCAGGTTTATAGTTTTCAAAGTCTGTTTCACATATAAATTTAGTTGAGAAACACGTAAGTATTTGGTCAAAAGCAAGAGGTAGATTCTACAAATGCTTGATATAGCCGAGAAACAATCAGACAGAATTACGTCTGATTGTAATCTATTTGCCCCATTTCTAAAGGCAATTTCTTAAGAGCGAGTTCAATCATGGATCATCTTTCCTTGTAAATAGTGGTGCATCTTGTTTTCAGATTATTCTATAAACTTTGATTTATCTTATGGTTTGATACATAATGGCATGGTTGACCAAGAGCAGCAGAGTAAATGAACATACACCATGTATTCAATTTGCATTTTAGTTATAATTGGAAGTGATATTACTTAGGAAGTGAGTAAAACAATATAAGCTATTGTTTAAAAAGTCGGTGTAAATTATCATTCCCTGTGTTTAAAGTCTTAAGACATTTATTTCAGAGTAAGTCCCTTACTTGGGACTTTATTTTTAGTAAGTTGGTAAGTTTACATGGTAACTGATTTTGCTATGCAAATTCTTCCTGCCTATACCTTATATATAACTATCACATGTTGAGCTATATTTCATGAATATTAAGGCCTCAGAAGACATTGTGCACAGGCATAATTCTTCGTGTTGTCTATATTCTTGTCTAAATGGTCTTGTCTTTTTGAATATTTTTATATGTAATTCTCGTACTGAAACTATATATAAGCTCATGAGGCTCTTCTTCCAACTTAAGTAGTGTATGTGTGTGTGTTGTAAATATGGCATTGTAGTATGGAATTACAAAAAATGATTTTCATTATCTTTACAAATATGAAATATTTAAGGGCTTTTTTGTATATCACCTTTCGAAACAAATGACAGCATCAGTCTTTGACACATTCTCAGATGTCTTAGCAAACAGGAAGATTATACACTAAATCAATTAGTCCAGTATTGTAATTTATTTCTATCCGAACTCCTCATATTAAATTCAGGTCCTTCCTATATCATAATGTGGAATGACTGTTACCATTCTCACATCAAACACCATTCCAATATATAAGGATGTTACATATACTGAGCGGGTAGTCCCAAAGAATAACAACGGCAATAGGGGAATTTACCTGCCTGATTAATTAAGGTCTAATCCAAATTTTTACTTGATTGGGAAAATTGATCAGTTCAAATCAAATCCAAGTGGAACAATGTATATTAGACTTAATGTAAGTGATTTAACCTATACATGTATTGAAAACACAATATCCAGTCTAGTTAGATGTAAACCTATGGGAACTGTAGCAATATGGAGATAAATGATTAGTTCACAATTTTGAAGAAATGTAAACTTTTTTTAATTAAATGTTATAACTTGATGAATATTTACTGAAAGGTAAATTGCATTGAATTTATTGGCACTTACTTTCTGGTAAATATGCTTAGGTTAGGCTGTGAGAAAGAAGCAGTGGCCAAGATGGAATTTAAGTAGTATCTTTTAAAATGTATATTTCTTTTTAAACTTTTAAGTGTAAATCTTCAGACTTCTTGTAATATTTACAAGCTCATTACTTCATCCCCCATTATAGAACTGTAGCCAGAAAGAGTTTTTAAGAAACAGAAATTATATTATCATTAATATAATCAGCCAGGTGTTTAGACTGGATTTGGCACTTTTATCCACCAAGTTTTTCCCAAGGATCTGGGATAAGCAGATGCTGTTATTTAATAATATTAAAGGTAATCATTACAGAATGTAAGCTGTTCCAAATAAGATTGCCTTTTGCGATTGACGATTATTATTATTGGTCAGAAAGAGCTCAACAAAAGTAGCGGATATATTTACAGTATTCTGGTTGATTGCATAGTCAGTCAGATGTTTAGGCTGGATTGGGTGTTTTCATGTATCTCTCAAGTGTTTGATTAGGACCTGTGATAGGCAAATTATTATTATCTCGCCGCAACAATGTGAAGTCATAGCTGCCCGTTCTTTAGCTGGTGTTGGCCTTCATACACACTGAATTCTTCCCAGTAACCTAGGATGTATTGGTATAGTATATGTGCACATCCAAGCAGTGTGGTCTTTTGCAATTGGTGGATGGAAATTTTATCAATGCACAGATTTTCTAAGTGTTCTCCAAGTTTTTTTGGTATTGTACTCACCATGCTGGTAACCACTGGGACCACTATGGATGGTTCCTCCCATAATCTTGCAATTTCTATTTTCAAATCTTGATACTTTATGTTCTCCAGTTCTGCTATCCTGGCACGGCCACATCATTTATCCTCACTTTCTTCTTTTCAACCACAGTTTTATCTGGTGTGTATTGAGCCAAGACTTTATCAGTCTGAATTCAGAAATTCCACAATATTTTAACATGCTCATTTTTAAAAACTCTTTTTCAACTGTATGTTCCCAGCAATTTCTACTTTTTTGTACAACCTGCACTTTCGATTATTTTTTTTTCAATTCTGGCCTTGATTGCAGAAATTTGAATAGCTTGTTCTTGCTTAGCCTTAAACCTTCAGTTTCTTTTCATAATGTTCCAGTTGTAAGCTATTGCCAGGTTTTATTTTTATCCACTTTCTCCTCAATCTTTTGTAGAAGTTGACCATGTAATGTTTTTCCATGCCAGTATTCTGTTCGTGTTTTTATTACGTTATTTCAGCATTCTCTTTTTGTTTCCTGTACATTTGGCAAGTTTCAATTTTTAACTTTCAACAATGCTTGTTCTTGGCCGTCTTTTACATAATCAGCCAATGCATGCTTTTCTTCTATAAGTTTTGTTGTTGATGATGATGATGATGATGATGATGATGATGATGTTATTCCATTCACCCACTCACACCTGTTGCTCTTTGTGAACGGCTGCCCACAGTGATATTCAACACACTCAAGCGCATGCCAGAGACCAACACTTTATGTTTATATGACAATCTGGTACACAAGTGGAAATGGCAGTCCATGTAATTCTAAAATGTAATGCTAAAATTGTTCATAGATTGATACTGGAAAAGTAATATTCTATGGATAACAAGTCTTTATGCAGTGACAACCTAGAACATCATTGCTGAGAAGACATACACTTATTACAAATATGCAAATATAATCGCATTCAAGGTTGGCTGCTTCTGTACTAACCAAGATGACCAGAAAATCATTTTTCCATCCTTTACATTTTAAAAACAGCATAAAGAAGAAAGGAAGCCATTCTTTTTTGGCAGATTCTTTCTGAAGTAGAAAGTTATTATTGAAAGGGAAAAATTGTGGCTTTTCAGTTTACAAAAAAAATCCTTTATAGAATTATGAATGGTATAATGCTAATAGACAGCTGTATTTTACTCTCATAACACCACATCTTAGGTTACCCAATGAATCTGATTAGCAATAACACCTTATTGTTTGAGTGAGATTTGTGACCCAATTGGTTTTAAATTAAGAGTTTAGAAGTTAGTCGCTTTGAAATATTATGAGAAATATAATTCTGCGGGACTTTTAGTTTTAGAATAATATTAAACAGACATGCCTATTTAAGTCTAACTGAAATGAGTTTACTGATCTTGCAAATTGAGTATAAATTTTATAAAATATCCCAACTGTCTAAACTAAGGTACATTGAGAAATTGCTTTCATATATCGCATGATGGTAGGTTATATAGTGCTCTTTATAAAAACAAGTTCTTCCTCACTTTTGTATGTATGCATGTATTCGTATATATGTTTATTTATTTTAAGAACATATGCAGCTGTCTATATATACCATGTTCCTGAGCAGCTCATAGCAACTGATAAAAACAACACTAAAATACATTGTATCCTTCCCATCAAGATGCCCAAACCACCTATAATGTTGACCCTGACTCAACCCTTTCCTAGTCTAATGTGTCAAGAAAGAGCTAGGTGCTCATGGTGTTCTGAAAGATTAAAAGTCAAGGTCTTAGATGAAGCCAGTTCAGAGAGCTAGGGTGCCTCTAGACAAGCCATGCCTCCAAGTTCCCATTAGCTCTCATTTATTGTTACTTTGAAAGATTGTCACGATCAAGACAGATTAACATAAAGAATAATGTCCTATGGTGGTCTTTGTAGACTCTCTGCTATGTTAGTGTTGCCACGTTTCATAATCAGATATTTCATAACAGAAATCTTGCCTAATGATAAGTATAATTCTTAAGAGCACAGCGTGATTACATGAAATAGCTCTTACCGGTTACCTTTGTATAGGTCCAAAGTATAAGTAGGTTTGTCAAATTATTCTCATCATTTTCATGGTCAACATTACTATCCTAATACTTTATACAGAATGGCTACCCTGACGCCCTAAGACAACTTGTTGTTCTCAACCTTTCACCTTTCACCTGTTCTCAACCTTTCACATTTCTGATCATAATTACCCAAAATTAGAACCATGTTTCATGTGACTTTAAGGTGGGCAATGCGTAAGATGATCCATAAAGTATATTTAACATAGTTCTTTAAAAAAAAAAAAAAGCTACACAAAAACAGATCTGCTCCAAAATCTCGGAAACAGGGACCAGAACATTGCTCATCCCATTAGAGCATTTCCTTAAAACATTAAGGGAGTAATTTCTATCCTCTTAAGCATTATCTTCTCTTTAATAACTGTAGAACACGAAGAAATTTAACCATTATAATTCATCCAAAATTGAGATCCAGGAACAGGCTGTGATTTGCTTACCCAGTTGCATTTAATAAGCTACAAATAGTTGGGTTTGCACAATTACACCAAAGCCATTTTTATGCAACATAGAGGTAAGGGACTCTTGGTGGATCAGGCAATGGTCTCCTTGAAGTAGGGTGAGATCTACCATGTTCAGGCATATTTTGCACATATTTTTCTGCCCACTATCTTTTTCTTTTAGGACATAAATCTTTTCATTCCCTCAGACTATCTTTGGACTCACCGTATCAAAGCATAATATTATATTTTAACATACTTAGGTGTGATATTTAGTTTTCTTGCTTCAAACTAGAAGAGTCTGCACAATAATTAGAAATCATATAAATTATGAATCTCTGGTGAAGTTTTCTAGATTTTTCCCCTGCTGTCTTATTTTTCCCCTGCTGTCCTATTATCTTTAATTGAAACTATTTTTAATTAGTTGATTTTCCCATAGTCTTGCTAATATTCACACAAAATCTATATGTGAAGTCATCTTTTTTCATCAGCACCATGATTTTAAATTGATTGACTGAATGGTAGTAGTTTTTTGCAAAGTCTAGAAGATGATGTGCCTATAGAAGGAAATAAAATGCTTCTGATGTATCGGTGCTAAATCAGGAACTTGGGAATCTGCCTTGTAGATGTGAACTGAACAAAACAAAATCCCTTTTGACATGCCTTTAAAATTAAAACCACAGTGATATAAAATGAAAGGATATTTCTAACTAATGGTAAAACACAAATAAAATAAATAAACAAACCTCATCACTTTAGAATTTAGTGAGACAGATACTGTAGGCTTATGAAAGGACATTTAACATGATCTTCCAACCCTTTCTTAAAACCATACAGTTATTTTGTAATTCTTTCCAAGGAAATGAGGTTAGGCCTGTCCGTTAAACCAGCCTCAGCTGCACATCACGGGAGCCTGGTTGGTATTTCTGAATCATCTACTAGAGAACATTTATATTATAATAAAAATGGGATTTGTTTCTGAAATAATGAAAAGTGAACTACATTTATCATATATGTATGTCTCAAATAATCTCTTGTGGTTAATTTCCTTCCCATCTTAGCAGTGACTTTGAAAATTGGTGGAATAGCACCCTATAATAAACCCATGGATACACACATGAGAATTTATACTAGATATAAATCAACATTTAAATATATTTCTGATGCTAATTTTCACCTATTAAGTAATTCTTTAATATTGGTTTTAAAATAGCAACTTTTCATCACCAGTGTTTGTACCTCATGTACGTCAGGTACATAATGAAAAGGTTTAATTCACAGTTTAATCCATATAAAGAATTAAACAGATACTATAGCCATAGGAAAAATAATGGTATAGTTTCTGGGTTCTATAATTTCCCAGGGCTTGAAATGGACACCTAACATTAGAACCATCATTTAAAGGGCACAACAAAGAATGTTCTTCCTGCATCAACTCAGAAAGTTCAGACTGCCCAGGAGTTGTTGATACAGTTCCACAGATGAATTATTGAGTCTGTCACTTGTTCTTCTATAACTGTCTGGTCTGATACAGCAATAAAAAAAGACAAGTAAGACTTTAAAGCAGGGGTAGGGAACCTATGGCTCGGGAGCCAGATGTGGCTCTTTTGAGGGCTGTATCTGGCTCACGGGCAGACAGGCGGGCCAAGAAAGCGCCACCACCGCCACTACAAAAGCACCACTGCTGCCGCTGCCACCGTGAAAGCACCATATTGTATGGCTCTCGCGGACTTACATTTTAAAATATGACTCTCTTCATGGCTCTCTGAGTGAAAAAGGTTCCCGACCCCTGCTTTAAAGAATGGTTAAGACTGCAGAAAAAACGAACTGCAACCAGCCTACTTTCCACTGAGGTTGATATACTGCACAAGTCAGACAGGGCTGAGGAAATATCTACAGACCCTTCACATCCTGGACATAAACTGCTTCAACTCCTCCTCTCAGGATGTTGCTATAGGATATTTCATGCCAAAATAACTAGACACAAAGGCAATTTTTTCTCTTATGCCATCACTCTGCTGAATACCTAATTCCCACTGTACTGTCTTATGTCTAAGGATATTTACCCATGTAGTATGTCTGTATTACTATTATCCTTCTCATCTTTTCTACTATTTTCCCCTATTGGTAATTTATGATTATATTACTTTGCTGTTTGTATGTATACTGAAAGGTTATGCACCGGACACAAATTCCTTGTGTGTCTAGTCACACTTGGCCTATAAAGTATTCTAGTATTTTTTCTAGGGCAGCCTTTCCTAACATTGTCTCATCTAGGTATGCTGCAGTTAACTGACTTTTTCACTTGGTTAGGAATTTTGAGAACTCTAATTCCAATGCATCTGGAGGCACCAACCAAGAGAATTTAATAGATCCAACCTGTAGGTACTAGAATTAATTCTTTAGGAACAAGATTTGATAAAAGATTGATACAAGACTGAGTTTGTATCAAGATAAAGTGGTACCCAAAACCTTTTTCTACTACTCTTGGGATCCCTGTTCATGAGTTTTTATTTTATTTTTTAATTTAAAAAAAATTGGCAAATAGTCATGGCAAAGCAAAACATCTGTTTTTACCAACATCATGTTTCCAGGCTCTGCGTAAGTCTCATTTAGTCAGCCTTGGCAACTTCCAAATGTCCAGACAAACTAAAAGTGGCAAGGATCTGCAACTGGTTGTTTTGTTTGAAATAATGCTTACTTCTCTGAATAAAAGAAAGATAACTTGGAAGGTGAGCAATTACTTCAGGGCCTAGAAGAGATTGTGAGGAGAAACCTAACCAGTTTGCTATTGATTGAATGGTTGTGTTGTGAATACACAACCTCTCCATTGCAACAATTTTGTGAAAGTGCTCATAATGTAAAAGTGAACTACATTTATCATATATGTATGTCTCAAATAATCTCTTGTGGTTAATTTCCTTCCCATCTTAGCAGTGACTTTGAAAATTGGTGGAATAGCACCCTATAATAAACCCATGGATACACACATGAGAATTTATACTAGATATAAATCAACATTTAAATATATTTCTGATGCTAATTTTCACCTATTAAGTAATTCTTTAATATTGGTTTTAAAATAGCAACTTTTCATCACCAGTGTTTGTACCTCATGTACGTCAGGTACATAATGAAAAGGTTTAATTCACAGTTTAATCCATATAAAGAATTAAACAGATACTATAGCCATAGGAAAAATAATGGTATAGTTTCTGGGTTCTATAATTTCCCAGGGCTTGAAATGGACACCTAACATTAGAACCATCATTTAAAGGGCACAACAAAGAATGTTCTTCCTGCATCAACTCAGAAAGTTCAGACTGCCCAGGAGTTGTTGATACAGTTCCACAGATGAATTATTGAGTCTGTCACTTGTTCTTCTATAACTGTCTGGTCTGATACAGCAATAAAAAAAGACAAGTAAGACTTTAAAGCAGGGGTAGGGAACCTATGGCTCGGGAGCCAGATGTGGCTCTTTTGAGGGCTGTATCTGGCTCACGGGCAGACAGGCGGGCCAAGAAAGCGCCACCACCGCCACTACAAAAGCACCACTGCTGCCGCTGCCACCGTGAAAGCACCATATTGTATGGCTCTCGCGGACTTACATTTTAAAATATGACTCTCTTCATGGCTCTCTGAGTGAAAAAGGTTCCCGACCCCTGCTTTAAAGAATGGTTAAGACTGCAGAAAAAACGAACTGCAACCAGCCTACTTTCCACTGAGGTTGATATACTGCACAAGTCAGACAGGGCTGAGGAAATATCTACAGACCCTTCACATCCTGGACATAAACTGCTTCAACTCCTCCTCTCAGGATGTTGCTATAGGATATTTCATGCCAAAATAACTAGACACAAAGGCAATTTTTTCTCTTATGCCATCACTCTGCTGAATACCTAATTCCCACTGTACTGTCTTATGTCTAAGGATATTTACCCATGTAGTATGTCTGTATTACTATTATCCTTCTCATCTTTTCTACTATTTTCCCCTATTGGTAATTTATGATTATATTACTTTGCTGTTTGTATGTATACTGAAAGGTTATGCACCGGACACAAATTCCTTGTGTGTCTAGTCACACTTGGCCTATAAAGTATTCTAGTATTTTTTCTAGGGCAGCCTTTCCTAACATTGTCTCATCTAGGTATGCTGCAGTTAACTGACTTTTTCACTTGGTTAGGAATTTTGAGAACTCTAATTCCAATGCATCTGGAGGCACCAACCAAGAGAATTTAATAGATCCAACCTGTAGGTACTAGAATTAATTCTTTAGGAACAAGATTTGATAAAAGATTGATACAAGACTGAGTTTGTATCAAGATAAAGTGGTACCCAAAACCTTTTTCTACTACTCTTGGGATCCCTGTTCATGAGTTTTTATTTTATTTTTTAATTTAAAAAAAATTGGCAAATAGTCATGGCAAAGCAAAACATCTGTTTTTACCAACATCATGTTTCCAGGCTCTGCGTAAGTCTCATTTAGTCAGCCTTGGCAACTTCCAAATGTCCAGACAAACTAAAAGTGGCAAGGATCTGCAACTGGTTGTTTTGTTTGAAATAATGCTTACTTCTCTGAATAAAAGAAAGATAACTTGGAAGGTGAGCAATTACTTCAGGGCCTAGAAGAGATTGTGAGGAGAAACCTAACCAGTTTGCTATTGATTGAATGGTTGTGTTGTGAATACACAACCTCTCCATTGCAACAATTTTGTGAAAGTGCTCATAATGTACTTTCAGATGTGCCCAGAAAACTAAAATGTAGATCTACTTTTCTTGCTTCACCCTATTAAGCAGACCCATTATCAATACTGTTGTGTTCTGGCACAGAGGTAGTTTATCATTCCAATGCATATATCCTTTTAAAGATTGGGTCATAATTTAAGACTTTTCTCATGAGAAAAGAATATCTCACAGGTCCGAGATGTTTCTGCTGTCAGCAGGAAGAATAATAAGAAATCCCTTTTTTAAGAAAATCAAATGGTGGAAAATGTTAAACTTTTTAAAACAACATAGAAACAGCAATGCTGTCATAGATAATTATTGTTATCAAGGAAGCCTCTTTTATGTGAAAAAGGTGCTACACGGACTCCTCACACCAGAATTGCAGGGGCATCAGAACTGAGCAGAATCTGGGGAACAGTTCAGGAAGCTGGTGCAACAATTTGAGGCCAAAAACCACACCGACAAACATTTGTTTTGTAATAGAAAAAAAGAAAGTAAAATCACAAAAATAACAAAGGAGACCCAGAAACAAAATTGTTACTACAACAGGAGACCTTCTGGATAGAGTACATGCTTCAAATACTATGCACTCATCCTATGAATGGCAGATGGCACTTTGTTACTTGTGGTAAAAACAATGCATGAAGAGATATGGGTCAAACTAATCTTTCCATTTCAGTTGCATTATTCTTTAAATGCAAACAGGAGTGGTTAAATAGGTCAGATACTTCCTGGATAGGAAAAAAGAATACAAGCCTTTTCTTCCTTACAACTGCCTAATGAAAATCCTTCCTCCCCAAAGAAAGCTGCTACAAAGAAGGTGGGGCGGG
>JANHFR010007060.1:13227-25408 GCA_032468015.1 Mimophis mahfalensis | reverse complement strand
TAACATGACTGGAGGAGGAATTCTGGGAGTTGAAGTCCACAAGTCTTAAAGCTGTCAAGTTTGAAGACCCTGATTTAAATATTGAATTAAGACTCGGTGGTCCGTGGCCACAAAACATATTTAAAGGAGGTCTTGGTGAAGAAAAGATTGAGAACACGGGTCTAGATTATGTACAAGGTTATGTACAAGAAGTCATCTCCATAAATTTCATATCAGCCCAGTATGCATCCCCACATCAATATTATATTATTTTATATTTTATTTTATTTTATTTTATTTTATTTTATTTTATTTTATTTTATTTTATTTTATTAATCGAATTTATATGCTGCCCTTCTCCCGCAGGACTCAGGGTGGCTTACAACATATTAAAAAAACATAAAATACAAATATTAAAAATAAATTAAACCCCAGAATTTCAATTAACATTAAAATTAAAACAAACAATTTAAAAACCATTTAAAAACCGCGTTCCTCAGGCAAGGCCAGATTGCTCAAAGAGCCAAGTTTTCAGGGCGTGGCAGAAGGACCTCAGGTCCGGCATAATTCAGAGTTCCCGGGGGAGATCGTTCCACAAGGTGGGTCCCTTGTGAGAAGGCCCTCCCCCTGGGGGCCGCCAGCCAACATTGTTTGGCTGACGGCACCCTGAGGAGACCAACTCTGTGGGAATGGACTGGTCAGTGGGAGGCTACCGGTGGCAGAAGGTGGTCTCTTTGACTGGAACATTGGCTGACTTTGTTCCCATGGTCCAAGAAGCAAAGAGATAAAATACAGGTATTTCTCACCTTACAGTTGGTTGCTTTATGACTGTTCGAAGTCATGATGGATTTCCCCAGAGCTACTTAGGACCGTTTGTAAAGTTACAATGGCTGCACATACACATGCACATGCACACACACACACACACACACACACACACGCACATACATACAAACACACACATGCACCATGATCACTTGGTTGCATTTTGGGTTCTAGGCAAAAGGCTGACCTTTATGGCTGTTTGCAGCACCCCATGGTCCCAAGACTGCAACGTGTGTAATTTTTTATTTTTATTTTTTTGCTGTTTTCTGATGTTTACTTCCAGTTTTTGGCAAAAAAGAGAGCACCCACTGAGGAATTAACAAGTGCAGTGTTTGCTTAAAGGCATATTCACTTAAGAAATGCTGCAAAAAAATAAAAGAAATAAAAAATAGGTCACATGATGCCTCAGCTTACAACAACGAAGACTTGCAACCTTAATTAAGCCACGAATATAAATGTATAAATTTAAATAATAAATAAATAAATGAAGTCTAGTTGTAGGTCTGTTGTAGGGATGCACGCACTAGATAGGCAAAGCTTCCATGAAATAAGGCCATTTGGGCTGCCTTTGAATTACTAGGTACTATTCTAGATTCTCCCTTTTGTAGAGTTTGTCCAGATTTGCCTATTAATCACAGGTCACTCTCAGAATCTGGACTAGAAACAATCTTGGTTTACTTTTCCTTCCACACTTCATTTATTCAGCTCAAGCGATGGCAGTTTGCCAAGCTTTCAAGCAGCATAATTAATTACATAAATTAAATAATAGCATATATTCTCAGAAAAAAAGAACCTCGCTAACTTTGGGAGTTGGTCCTAGATGGTATCTAATGTGTCACCTTTCTTAGCAATGCAAATAATTTTTGTTTTAAAGTAGTAACATGGATGGACTATATACAGTACTAGACCAGAGAAACTTGCTGTGCTTCTTACAGAACCAAAATATTTCCATGACCTAATTATGTGGTTTTCATAGTACTTTTCTTATGCTTTTACTTGAAGATGCAGCTTGCAAGAACTCCCCAAATTATTCAATAAAAAAAAAGGAAGCAACCTTTATTATTTTGGATATTCTCCAAGACATCTGGAATATATAGTAGTCCATAATAATTGCATTCCTTTCATTTGTTATTAGATATGTGGTGTTTTTTTTAAAAAAAATCAGAATAAACACACAAGAACATATAAAATTTGCCAACATTCTGTCTTATTCCAGTATATTTATTTAATTAAATTAAATGATATAATGAAGTTATCTCAAAAAGAAGAAGGACTATATAGATGAAGACAGGAACAAACATGATTCTTAATGGCTAGACTCCTTCGATTTAGTCCCCATAACACTGGTGACTCTAAATAGAATTTCATGGTTTTTTCCCCATATAATTAAATAATTGTCATTGAATCTCCTGAAGAAAAGTAAAGACATTTATCTGGGAACATCATTGCAGTTAGCAAAAATTTGCCCATTCTTTCTATTACTTAGGATGATGGAGCAGTTCCAACTCCGTGGTGCCGGTCAACTTGACATAGTTTGATTTGTTCAAATACTATGAATGGCGGAAGTACTTTATTAAACTTTGTATTAATTAAAGCTTTTTTTTAAAGATCACATTTGATTCTGAAAAATATCTCAAATGTGAGCTATTTTCTTTGGGGCACCAAAGTCAGAACTAGCCACCATTCAGTGCAACTGCAACATTGCCTGCGTTATACAGCTGCACACTATACCTAAGGGTAAATAAAAACAGAGACATATATTTTGCCAATGATAACATACTAAAAAGTTTCTTTCATTTTTCATGCTGAAGGCTGTTGGATTCTGTTATATTTAACATTTGCACATGTTTGGGCTAGATAGACAAACATACGTAATAGTTCTCTTAATTAACATCCATTAATTCAGAAGAATTTGATTCCATTTTTCCCACTGAAATTAACTTAATTTCTTCCCCTTCCCCCGCATTAATTTTAATTTGTATTCATCATTCATTGACATACTCCTGGTGCTACAGTATTTAAATACAGTCAGTCTTGTCCTTAAAAAATAAGTAAATAAAACAGGTCAAGAAAGACAGCTTAATCTCTCTGTGCACTCCCCTGTTGTTATTTTTTTTTTTTTAGTTTCTTGTAATTCAAATTGCCCTCAGATGAATGGTGTTGAGTACTTGTCTGTATAATTTGTTGAATAATGTGAGATAATTCCACCCTCTTTTTGTCAGTGTGTATTAACATGTCAGGAAGTGTTCTCCTGAAGGGTCCTCAACTAGATGCTGGATTTCATGGAAATGCTATCAAGAGATCATGTCGTTTTCCCATTTAAGGTTCTGAACAGGAATTAATTTTGTTCTCTAAACAAATGCAGCATCAGTTAACATTCCTGATGTCTAGCTCCCTGCACTGAGTCATTTAGGGCTTCGTCTCCTTGAAAACTGTCCCAGTCTGCCCCAAGGAAAGCTAGCAGAGAGACTGGAAAAATACTTCTTTTTCTTCACCAGAGTTTTTCATTACAAAAATAAAAATTTTAAAAATGGAACATTTGCTTATACTTTGCATTGACAAGAACAGTCACAACAGTTGCTATTCTTTGCTACAGAGATCTATAGCAGGATACACTACCTTGATCAGCCTGGTGCTGCTTACTGCTTGTTTTGTTTTTTTTAAAAAAATATGCACACAAAAGACATGTAACTGAATACTGTGGAACCTCGGTTTACAATCACAATCGGTTTGGTAACTTTGGTTGTAAACCGAGTTGGCTGTAAACTGAAACACATTTTCCCATTGGATTGTATAGTATAGAAATAGGATTAATCTGTTCCAGACCCCTATGAACTTCATGGTTTTTAAAAGATTTTGAAGATTTTGAAGCACACAAATACTGCACTGTAGTTAAATAGGCCACAGAACGCACAGTGTAACAGTAAAATCCTTTAATACAAACACTGAGAAAACCATGAACAACTGAGAAAACTGTTCAGTCGGTCGATTCTGAGCTAGAGGGAGGTTGCTGTTTTATGGGAGAGTCCGCCTCTGCGATGGAAGGATGCTCTCCTTCAGGTGTTTTCTCTCTTGAGACTTCTTTGTCCTCAGGAAGTTTGGTTGTAAACTGAGGATTTGGTTGTGAACCGAATCAAACATTCAGCTGATTTTTTGGGGTTGTAAACCAAACGGGTTGTAAACCAAAGCATTTGTAAACCGAGGTTCTACTGTATTGGGTTTAACGATAAATTAGAAACAGGAGGTAAAAATCTGTCAGCTGAAAATAGTCATCTTATAAGATTTCCTTTTTAAAAAAAGAGATGAAGTTTGAACTCCTAACATGAAAGTAAAACAAATAAAACAAATATCACTCCTGAATTCGATACTTGCCATATTTCATGATAAAGCTGTCATTTTTGACAGACTTCTGACTTCTTTCTGACTCCACCCTTACACTCTAATCCTTAAATTTGCAGAAATATTTATATTGCTGAAAACAATGGCCCTACCAAGTTGCAAAACTTTCATTCTGCAGCTCCTGAACAGATCTTAACTTCCCCAGCCCCAAATCAACATTTGTAAAACATTTGTAAACATGCATTTAATCTCCGTGACTCATAGATTGAGCTGTGCTGGGAAGTTAGCTTGTAGTAAAAACAGATATTCTATTTTATGCATTAATAAGCAAGTACATTTTATCCAAACTAGGGCACATTCAGTACTCTAACAGATATTCACATGGGTTGTAATTATGTATAGATTGCAATGGCTGAATGCAACATTGATTTGTGGAAATTTGTATAAATAGATATAACTGTTGTTCCTCCTGAATATTTAAAGCAAAAATTCTTTAGAACAGCTTTTCCCAATCTACTGCATTCTGCATACAGTGAGTTGGACTTCAGCTTATCCCCAAACCTCACTGGTTGCAATAAGTACTGTAGTTAGTTAGTTAAATAATTAAGTAGTTATAACCTATTAAGAGCAGGAAATGCATGGGAAGCGATTGGAGGGGCAGCTTTTTCTCCAGCAAATCACATACAAATATATATATATTTGCCTTCCTTTAGGCTAGGGTTAAGTTCTCTGAAAATCTCACATAAACTGAATTCAGAAAAAATGATGCACTAACTGAACCAGTAGAAAAAAAGTGGTTTGTTGGGCACCATGTTGAATTTTTGTAATTGTATTGACAGATGCATTGACAGAAGTGCTTATCAATTTTTAAACGCAAACAGATTTTCTTCCTTGTCTCATGTTCTATGTAGTGAAAATATGTTCTCATCTTTTTTTATATTGGATGTCTAATGGGCATAGCTATCATGGTAGACAAAAAAAAAATAGAATCATTATGACACTATGATTTTTATTAGCACAGTTCATTATGTTGCACACAGTAGATTCACTTGAATCCTTTACCAGCTTTAGCATGATACATCGTGTCTAAATTTATTTCTAATGTTAGAAAGATGCCTTTCACAATTAAAAATATGGTAAAAATGTTGCTATTAAAGAAAGCATTTTCAGAATCTGTTTCTCAAAAGTCTAAAACCTCTGTTCTAACCACATTTTGGCTCCTGCATAATCATAATTTTAGTTCTGTGTTTTAAGGTCCTACCACCCTACAAATTATTGGCATAGCAAGTATACATCCATCACAGAGTCAATAGTCCAACCATAGGTGAAAACGATGATAAACAAAAATAGGCTGAGTTTACTCTCCATTCAGGACATTTTGCTGTAGTATAAACAGGACTACCGTCTGGGTGAAATGGCTCTTAAAAACAAAAATCTTTTGTTCAGATCAAGAAATGACAAGGATTTATTTATATTAAATTGGAATCAAACTACATATTACACTATAGGTGAGGAATTCCATTACCCCTTTTTAAATGACGATTTGCATTGGAAAGGAAAGTGAATCAGAATACCATTTTCTCCACCTGGATTTTTCTTTCTGAAACTTCAGCCTTTCCTTCTTTGTCTTTTTATGATAATAAGGCGTGGTAATAGAGTTCCAGGCCTTTATATAAGAGATAAACCCATAACAATAGTAAGAAAGCATAGCATGTTATAAGGTAGTAAAACTACCCAGGTATTCATTAGTTACATTAAACGCTATAAATAAATTGCTATAAATAAATAACACATGACTCTATAAATAACTTATATCTTGAAATAAATGACTTATATCTTGAAATGTCACTGAGGTTCTAGAAATTTGGAAGCCCGTACAGTAAAGCAGGGGTCCCCAACCTGTGGGCCATGGCCCACTACCAGACTGTGGCCTGTCAGCCACTGGGTCACATGACTGCCTGGCACCCACTCCTGCTAGCATTGTCACGAGCGCTACATGGGCACCAGCATCACCACAAGCTCCACCGTCACTGCGAGCACTGCATGGGCACTACTATTGCCACCCCGTTTGCATTGCATGCACGCTTGTGGTCCCATTCACACATGTGCATGCATGCATAAAGGCCCCTGCCCCTCACTCCCCCCACTCTGGGCCGCCAACCCTGAAAGGTTAGGGAGCTTTGCTCTAAAGTAAAAAGAAGCCCTATAAGCTGAAATGGCTTGGATGCTCTTAATCTTTCTTTCCAGAAAGAATGCAACCAAAATATAGAAATCAGCTGGGCATGTTTTTTTCTATAGCTCAAGTAGATCATAATGGAAGTTTTCCAAAATGACCATGATATATGATACTAGCTGTCAGAACATTGTTGGCCATGATTGATGAGTCACAGTGAAGGTCATCTGACCATCACCACCAATAACATATAGCCAGAGCACAAGCTCCTCCTACAGAATAAAAACCCTCTGGCCTTCTCCCCCTGGCCTGTATTGCTATCTCTTACTTGCACACATGGAGCATAGTTAGTTAGCCTAGTTAAAGTTTTATATCTTTATTGTTTTATTTCTCTTTAATAAATACTTTACATTTGAATGGAGCAGACTTACTGTATGTCCTATTTTATCACAGATACATGAGCAAACAATCCAATCACCTCTAACACTAGCAATGCTCACTATTATGCCACCCCAGCACACGACAAACTCCAAAACCAAAACCAACAAAAAAAAAAAAAAATTGCCTTGGAATCTCCAAACAGAATTCAGCTTAATCTATGAACTCACAAGAAATTTTGCAGATTGTAGTCTAAAGAAAATATTACAAATATCATAATGGTTACTTGAATGACATATGAATTATCTTCAGAACAATAATCAAACTTCTCATACTTTGCATTCAATATATTTTATGCCCAACCATTGTTTTACTTGTTATGCTATTTGATAGTGTAGTGTAACATGCGGTAGTTATACATACACACACACATGCATGCACACACAATTTGTACAAGGTTAACTCTCTTTTTTTAATTTGCTAAATATCTTTTCCATCTTTCCTGGAAGACACACACACACAAAAAGCATATGAAGTGCTTTCTCTTTTGTTTCTTTTCTAGAACTACCCTCTAGGTATCTTGGTCTGAAAAAATACCAACTGGCCCGAAGGGATCCAATGACTTTCCACAGCTGCGTATGGACTTGTTTGGGTTTTCTTATCCAATTCATTAACTGATAGCAAGTAATTGTTTCCCCATGTCTAGAATGCCCAATCATGTACAGCAACTCTGCATTAAAAGATGCATCCAGTCAATTAAGCAGCATCCTGAGCTCTATAATTTAGTTGCATTTCCAATGCACCAACATGTCTCTCCTGATGTGCCCAGATACCTGCTTTTGTACAGAAAACCCAGCTGCTGAATTAGATAATAAGGCTGTATACAGGTGGTGCTGGACTTACAACCACAACTGAACCCAAAATTTCTGTTGCTAACCAAGACAGTATGGCCCACCTTTCTTACCACGTAAGTAAATCACACAGTGGCTAAGTTAGTAACATGGTTATAAAATGAATTTGGCTTTGCCATTGACTCTGCTTGTGAGAAGGTCACAAAACATGATCACCTGATCCCAGGACATTGCAACCATCATAAATACATGCCAGTTGCCAAATTAGCTTTAATTCATTTTGATCATGTGACCAGGGAGAGCCTGCAAAGGTCGTAAGTGTGAAAAACAGTCATAAGTCACTTTTGTCAGTGCTATTCTAACTTTGAACAGTCACTAAATGAAAACATAAATTGGGAATTGCCTGTACAGGTAGTTGGCTGGACTCACAGCCACAAAGGAGCCCAAAATTTCTGTCGCTAAGTGACACAATTGGTAAGTTAGCTTTGCTCCATTTTAACGACCTTCTTGCCACCATTGTTAAGTGAATCACTGCAAGGGTTAAGTAGCATGGTTGTTAGTGAAACTGTTCTCTCCATTGATTTTGCTTGTCAGAAGGTCACAAAAGGTGATCCCCTGACCCTGGGACACTGCAACCGTCATAAATACGAGTCAGTTGCCAAGCATCTGAATTTTGTTCTCATGATCGTGGGGATGCTGCCATGGTCGTAAGTGTGAAAAAATGGTTGTAAGTCGCTTTTTGTAGTGCCATTGTAACTTTCATCAAGGAAGTAGTTTCCCCATCTATCGTTTGTAAAGCATGTGGCAGTACTGTTTTTCTAGTGCACCATAATACTAGTAGCCCGTCTCTATAACTAAGGAAATGAAAGGGAAAACGTAGTGAGATGAACTCCCATTGTCTTAAATGAAGCTGAATAAATCATCCCAAGGTCAAATTGTGGGTCAGAAGCAGAACTGCAAGTAAGAATGCCACTACCATGCCCAGGGCTGTTGGCATTCAATGCTACTCCTCAAGACACAACTTTCTTCTTAACCATTCCTTCAGTGCAGTGAGCCCATTGAAAGGCCGTTATTAACACTGCAAGTTAAAAGCCAGACATAATACCAAAGTACAGGGCAGAAAACTACCTACCAATTCTCCTTAGAAAAGGGCTCATTAACTTAAACTAAACACCATTTCTTTCCAACTAGCTGTTGGGAAAGAGGCTTACGTTAGTGGGATCCAACAAATGTAAAACAACATGTGGTGTACAGGATTTCTATAGCATTTACATATGGGTTTTAATATGCACTTTTTACACATAGATGAAGCCATTGTTGGATCTAAAGTTTTATAAGAGGGTGGTTAACCTAGGAAATCAAATCATTTTTACTCTGTTGTTTCTCCTAAGAAAGTACTTCTGATCTTCCAATATAAATAATGAAGCAGTGAGGCAAAAATGATTAAAAATTCAAACTCAGAGCCATAGTGTTAGGTAAAATCAAGATCATAGGGCATCATTCTTTTCTTGAAAGAAGGGGGATTTAGCACATCTCTTTGATGTGTTTATGTGATGGCCTTTCAATTTGTCTAATTCTAAATCCAAATCTACACACACACACACACACCAAAAACAACAACAACCACCACCACCACCAAACCCATTTGTGAAATGCTTAAAGGGGATTTTTTTTTAATTGATTAGAATTACTAGGGTAGAAGCTAATTGCATGAAACAGAATGCTGCAAGGCAGAAATCACATGTAAGCAACATCTTTGATGCCTCATTGCAGAATATTTTTTTCCATTTCAGTTGATATGTACATACTATAAATTTTTGGCTTCCTAATTGTGATCTTTCCTGTCACATTTTACTCACATTATACACCTATTATCCTGGGGCTAAATCCAAGACAATTCTGTCCTAATGGACATTTTCCAAGGTGGGTGGACTTGATTACAGCGACACAGGGGTACACCATTGGAACATCCTTTTAAGGATCAGCCTTGGGGGGGGGGGGGCAGGGGGGGGACAGGATGTCTTGCAGAAAATCTATCCATGTGGTTGCTAAAAGTCAACAATGACTTGATGACACATAAACAACAACAGACTATTATATCTTAATTTCTGCTCCTATCTGCATAAAATAAGATATGGCTTATTTCATCAGCCACTTGCCAAATAAAACAAAGGGTGTGATACTGCCTTATTATCTGTGACTAAACTGCTTCATTTGATGCTGCCAATCTTATGACATGTATCCCTTGTCTAATCATTTGACCCAATTTCTGACCATATTGGAAATTTCTGTGGTAGCGTTTCCCGCCCCCTCTTCTCCCTTAATTGTTTAGATGCTGGAGTCATGTTTGACTCCTGATGATTGCATGGATAAATGTTCCCTTTTATGTTGCTCTATGAGACAGTCCCCAAATGTGATATATAAATTATATACGTTTTATATACAGCAAATATAAAAAAAATACAGACCTACCTTTAGAAATAACTCACAGCTCTTTCAAAGAAATTTCTGCAATCTCTTTGATCCCAACCATCCTTACTGTTGTTTTTCTCTTTTTCTACTTCTTTCAAGTTTGCCAAGTATAATATTATTTTCTAGCCCTTAATTTTCTGGAATAACATGCCAAGCATATGTGAATTTCTGTTTGTTAATCATTGCCTCAAGGCAGCTGTTAGGTTTGATTTGGTCCAAGATTGATTGGTTCTTCTTGTATTCTGGGTACTTTAAGTATCTGCCTCTCCAGATTCTTCACATTTTGTTCTTACAGATGCCCTCTCAATTATTAAGTTTCCTCAGAAGAATGATTAGTGCTAGTGCTTGTTAGTTTTAATTAATTCTACATTCTGTCATGATTGACACAGTCAAAGCAGTCAAGAAAACAATGATACATTTTCTTCTTATGTTGTCTTGTTCTCTATTTTGCTTAAATGTTTATATCGTGTCCCTTTAGTTTTTGTAAAATGTATCTTATTTTGGTTTCATGATGCCTGGCTCAATTCTTCTTTGGAAGCTTCACATAAAATGTTTGCATTAGGAGTAGGTTATCTTATCCATCTTATCCATTTTATCTTGGACAAAAACTACACACAACACAATCCTACACATTTTTCTCACCTATAATTCCAAGTTAGTTCATTGAGGCTTGCTCCCACATAAGTGAGAATAAGATTCTGGCCTGTAATGGTATGTGGGAATGATTGTGGGAGATAGGAGGAAGAGTTGTAAACTAGACAATGGTCAGATAAGGGACAGCTGAGTCTGCAGAAGGAATTGGGCATGGCAAACATATCAGAAGGGCCCTTGGATCATAAAGGGGAGATATGTCTTTCAGACATGCAAGATTCAATTAAAGTATCCTTGCAATAAAGTTAGAACTACTAATTCTGGGTTTGCTTTTTGCCCAGACTACCTCACAAGGCTGGCACAGGCTGTGCATCTTGAAATCTCTTGACTGATAAAAAATAAAGAATGATGAATAATCTGAAAAATAGGTATGCAATGGGCATTTCTAAGATAATTCTGTTTAGTTCCTCTAAGCGTTTGTTTTATTCAATTACACTCTATATTAATTTTATTTCTGTTGCATATGTATTTAATTCCCCACCCTTTGGCTAAGCTCCTGAATTTATTTAGCAAAAGTTCCTATTAAAATGGCATTTTAGCAAACGGTAACACCAATGTACATCTCTGGGCTCCAAAACCACTTTTTGAAGACTGTTGTTCCAGAATGTAGCTCTAAAACCTCAACATTGTGAATGAAGGGTGGGAGATATCTAATTTAGATATGATATGCCCATATCAAGTGAAGAGGAGCATTAGTTTGATGTGTATTTCTACATCCTTGAATCTAGTTATAAAACTGCCTGTGGCAGTTGTTTTTTGTTTGTCTTTGGCAGACTGAGATAGTTTTTATGCAGGTTTCAGTCCAGTTGTATTAGCTTGTGAAACCTGCATAAAAACTATCTCAGTCTGCCAAACACACACACATACACACAAAAACAACTGCCATAAAACAAGTGTGGGAAAAAGAGGCAGAACTGATTCCCCACATATGGCCTCAGAAGCCAAAGATTGCTGACTTAGCACAGTTCTCATATAAAGAATGGCAACATTAAATGGGCAGCTCTTGAACATCGCTGCCATAGTGTAGGGCATGCAGTCATGTGAATGGGCTTTTTGTACAAAAGTATCAGGCACAAAGAAGACAATACCTACATATATTTCAGTCCATTTTCCCCTTTCTCCCTTTCCTAACTCCATTCAATTATTCTTTTTTAATCTCGTGCCCCTCTCTATAAGCATTCTCACACGATTTGGAGAAAAGCAGGGAAATCTCCCGTTATGCATTTGCAGACTTTTTTTTTTCATGCTGATGGATTTCTTGTTCGCTTCACCTGTGGAAATGGAAAATACAAAGCTGACAATGCTACATAAAACATGCTAGCCTACTGCAGCCAGGGGTGGGTTTCAGCTGGTTCAGGTGAACTGGACCTTAATTTTTACATCTGGTTCACCACACAATAGTTAGAACAACTGGCTGGCCCTGCCCTGCCCACCCCTCCCCTCCCAGGAGTCTTCACACAGCCCGTTTGGATCTCAGGTAAGTTCAGGGACCGTGCAGAGGCTTGGGGAAGGT
>JANHFR010007054.1:70960-81630 GCA_032468015.1 Mimophis mahfalensis | reverse complement strand
TCAATTTACCTACCTCGGAAGGATGGAAGGCTGAGTCAACCTTGAGCCTGGTGAGATTCGAACATGCCTTAATTAGAAGTTAGCCGACTGTTAGGCTAATTCCTTACAAGGTCTTTTGCTAACTAACAAAGAAAAGGCAAAGCTAAGTAATTTATTTTGATTCAGTTTTCACACCATACGTGTTCTACCAAGTGATTGTGAAGAGCAGAATAAACTGAGGGAAAATGAAACTCTTGATTTTCAACTTTTAAACTACACCCTTGAATGCTGAAGGAATGACTTCATGGCTTGTGCAACTGCTTTATGTATCATCTGTGAGAAATACTGGAAAACATTGAAAGGAATAAATATATTGTCCCTATCCTTAAAAACAAGGGAAATGATTATCCTGCAGACTACAGACTAGTCAACCAGACATAAGTGGCTAGGAAGGTATTTAAAGAAAGTGAAGACCTTAGATCTGTAAACAACATGAAAACCAATACTTTTGTCAGCATGGATTTGTCAAACCATGAAAGGAGAATCGATTGTCGGAATGTAATACTGTGAGTTCAGCTGGATATTAGCTTTGATATTTTGATATTGACAAAAAGCTTTATGACATGCTAATTTCAAGTGCATTAGGTTACTCAATACAGTAAATGAATACATTCAAAATCACACCCCAGGAGTGGTCACCACTCCTCCACAAACAAATTACAGAGAGAAGTTTAATTGTAGTGTAATATGTTGTGCTACCAGAATCAATCCAGGGTCAATATTTATTAATGATTTGGATGACTAGGTGGGAGAAATACATATCAGACTTAGCATACACATTTGTGTGGGATAGTTGATATCCTAGAAGTCAGAAATACAATTGAGACCTGTTTACACAGATTATCAAAATTGGCTGAATGGAACAGAATGGTATTAAGGAGTGTGCTGACCAGCTGGTTTCTATTCTTACATCTTCAATCTTTTGGTTCATCAGGCTATGATTCCATCATGTTTTAAGACTGCAATGACTGTACCACCCCCCAAAAAACCTATAACTACATGCCTTAATGATTACTGTCCAGTTACTCTCATTTGTCATAAAGGACTATATTGCTTCATGCCTTCTCCCCACATTTGACTCATTATAGTTTGCTTATTGGAAGAACCGTTCTATAAATGATGTACTTTTTTGTGTGCTTCATCTTAGTTTAGCACACTTGGAGGAGAACACTCATGTGTGAGTGCTGTTTGTTGATTTTAGTTTGGTGTTCAACACAATCATTTCTCTGCATTTGATGAATAAACTGGGCCTATTAGGTTTTAATACTCCTTTACTGCATGTAACTGGACCCTTGACTTCCTTATTTGTAGACCCCAGTTTGTGCAATTTGGAAGAAAAGTTTCCAATTCCATTTCCTTGAGTACAGGTCTGGGTCTGCTACTGTTTATCTTTTTTTAAAAAAGAAAAATATTTTATTAGTTTACAAAATGTTAAAAAGACATAAAGAACATGTGAAAATAGACTATCCACCCTTTTCCCTCTTCATATAAACTCGTAACATATATTTCTCTAACATTCACAAACAAACCATCTCGTCTGTTCCTATATTTGAAACGATTAGCTGCACAGGTTTTATAAGTTCCCAAGGAAATATCTCATCTTTACTTAATAGTAGAATAGAGAAAAATAATGATAGAAAAAATAAAGAAAATAAATCTATGTATCAACTTGTTTCTACCCTCTTCTATATGAACATACTCCTCCTATATGTTGAGCCTTTATCATATCCCTTGTCTTTTATTCAACCATCTATACCAGTGGTTCTCAACCTTCCTAATGCCACGAGCCTTTAATACAGTTCCTCATGTTGTGGTGACTCCCAACCGTAAAATTATTTTTACATATGCCTGTATTTGTATTGAAATATGTATTTTCCGATGGTCTTAGGCGACCCCTGTGAAAGGGTCATTCGATCCCCAAAGGGGTCTCAACCCAGAGGTTGAGAACCACTGATCCATACCAACTCTCCCAGCTCTTAAAATATTCCGAATCTTCTTTATCTTTCAGAAGGTAGGACAGTCTGTCTGCTTCTGCACAATCTAATATCTTTTTAATTATTTCATATTCTGATGGGATTTCTTTTCCCTTCCATTTCTGAGCATATGTAATCCTTGCCGCTACCAGAATATGGGTTACTAAATGCTACTGTTCATCTTGATGACCCATGACTGCTGTGCCAAGTCTGGAAGGATCCATATTGTGAAGTATGTAGATGACATGACAGTGGTGGGGCTTCATAACAATGAAGATTCTTATAGGGAGGAGGTGAAGGCTCTGGTGGACTGGTGCAATAGAAATAACTGGGCTTTGAATGTTAAGAAAACTAAGGAGATCATTGTTGATTTTAGAAAGAGCCAGCATAGTCATACTCCACTCAGAATCCAGGCTGCAGCTGTGGAGGTAGTCAACAGTATTAAATATCTAGGGGTGCAGATAACTAAAAATCTGAATTGATTTCTCCACATGTCATCCTTAGTGAAGTATGTGTCTGTGTTTCCTGTGTCAGATGAGAAGACATCTTTCTCCTTCTGTCTTGGCCACTTTTTACAAAAGCACAATTAGGAGTGTTAAAAAACTGCATCACTGTTTGGCTTGGTGGCAGCTGTGCCTCATATAGAAAGTCAATATAGAGTGTGGTAAGGACAGCTGAGAATAGGAGGCTTGCTTCTCCTTATTCAGGATATTGCTTATAAGCGCTATGTGCCTAGAACTCAAAGCATTGTTAGAAATACCATATACCCACATCACGGTCTGTTTCTGTTGCTCCCCTCTGGAGGAGGTTTCTAAGTACAGTGGTTCACGACCACAACTGATTCTATAACTTTGGTTGTGAAGCAAGTTGGTTGTGAACTGAAACAATTTTCCCCACTGGATTGTATGGAAATAAGATCGATCCATTCCAGACCCCTATGAACTCTACTGGGTTTTTTTAAAAAAAAATTTGAAGCACACAAATACAGTCCTGTACTTAAATATGCCACAGAACGCACAGTGTAACAGTAAAATCCTTTAATACAAACACTGAGAAAACCATGAACCACGGAGAAAACTGTTCAGTCAGTCGATTCTGAGTGAGAGTTGCTGTTTTGCAGGAGAGTCCGCCTCTGCGATGGAAGGATGCTCTCCTTCAGGTGTTTTCTTTCTTGAGATTTTTTTGTCCTCAGGAGGTTTGGTTGTAAACCAAGGATTTGTTTGTGAACGGAGTCAAACATTTAGCTGATTTTTTTGGGTTGTGAACCAAATTGGTTGTGAACCAAAGCGTTTGTGAACTGAGGCTCCACTGTAGGTGTAGTAGGACTGCTAGATTCTGTAACAGCTTTGTTCCTTATGTCATTTGTCTTGTAAACTCATAGGATTTCTCCCCACATATATATGTATACATTCTGACTAGACTGTAATGTTTCTCTATGTCATGTGTGTGTGTGTGTATGCGTAATGGTTATCTTTTGAGAGCTGAATGCAATGAAATTTTATTGTAATGTATGCTGATTAGTAAAGATTTAAAGTGACAATAAAGTTTCTACTCTACTGTACTCTACTGTACTCTATTCTACGATTCTATTCTTGATACTTGATCTTGAAGGCTGCCTCAATAATAGTATACTTTTCATGCTATTTTGCCTCAGAATAATACTATGTTCCCAAATTGTAATGGACTCTTGAGAAAGATGATTTTGGGAGCAGGAGGTCAACAGTTTGACAATAAATTATTTTAAACTAATTGAACAGGGATGTGATAGCATGCTTTAAATGCCTTAAAAAAACTATAAACAACAAGAAGAGCCATTCTCTTTTATGGCACTGTGTCAGAATTCTGTTAGTAGCATGAGGATCTCAAGCAGAAGTGTGAAGAATGCATATATTTGTCATTAATGACTGACTTTGAGACACAGTAGGTCAGAATAGAAAGACAGGTTGGTTTTATGGAGAAAATCCTGGCCTAGAAACAGGGAAACTGTAAATTCTGTAAAGCATGGAACCAGCTGAGTGACTTGGACCACTCATGCTCAGCCCAACTCACCTCACAGTGATACTCTTTGGGGGAAGGAGTATTAAGTATATTTCTAGTCTTGAATTATTCATAAAAACAATAAAGGTGGGATTGAAAAACTTAAAAAAAATTTGTCCTGTTACATAGGACAATTGGGAAAAGCGAGCACGAATGTACACTAGAGATAAAACTTCTTTACTATCTTCAAAATTGCAGTCATCCTAGTTATGCATAATTACAACCATGTTTTATTTCCTATCTACATAGAAGAAGCCTACTTTTAATTTTGACCATAATACTACTAAAAAACTCATTGGTGTGATTTGTAGCACTTAATGTTTTGATACACAAATAAATTATTTAAATGAGCACTGACAACTTACATTTGTATGTATACCCAGACTGTAATATTGATTTTCTTTGGGGAATCATAATTTCAATCTAATTAAGCATGTAAATCTGCCTAGATTAGAAAAGTGTTAGCCTGGCTCTTTTCTTTACTTTCATTAAATTATCATACAGTCGGATCAGAAAAAAACAGAAATTTGATATTTATATTCATTAATCACTTTAGACTGCATAACAGCTAATGATCAAATGTAAAACATTAGTACAGTTATAATAACCATTTTCAAGCTGCTGAAGTAAATATTATTACTCTTTTTATTACCATAGATGCAGACTTTTATACTATAGTTTTATTAACTTTGTGAATTGTGTATCTTAATATATTCTCAACAATAAAACAGATTTAATTAAATTACACATGCTGATATTTCTGCGAACACTTTAAAATAAATTTTGGAATCAGAATTCCAGCATTCTTTGAAGCAATTTTATTACCTGATAATAAATAAATAAATAAATAAATAAATAAATAAATAAATAAATAAATAAATATTTTACAATTTGTGTATTCACTGTGATTTCAAATGTTTAAAACTAATCAAATATAATCCATTAAATTTATATCCTTAACAGCATTAATTCAACAGATTTAATTACATAATGTTTCTCTGTTTATACTCTCATAAAATTGTTTTCCTCTTTAGGAAATATTTTCAGAAGCCTGTAATAATGATATTATGTTATAGGTTGGATTCATATATATATATATATAATAGCATAATTGCTAATATATTTGTACATAGCTATAATTATCAAGTTTTTAAATTTGGCTTTTTATTAAGCCAACATTTGACAATGAAGAATTAAATGGATCATGTTACTTCTTATGTACTTTCTGTAGTTACTTCTTATGTACTTTCTGTAGCTAATTTTACCTAACTGTCCCAAATATGTCAATGGATAAATAGAATAGCTTATAATTTTCTTACTCTTTGAAGTGGAAATAAAACTATAAATTTATGTATTTTTTCATTTTTTCCTAGTCATTAAGATGGGAGAATAATTAATCATATGGAATTTGCATAATTTGTATCAGGTAGCTTAACATTTATTTATTTTTGCTAGTGGTGTTATGAAAAGAAAAACCATAAAATAGTTCCAAAACCTTCACTTTCTTTATAACTAGTAGTTTATTCAGTTTGTGGAGAAAACCATCTGCACTTGAAATAAATAGAAGCACAACATCAAATTTATATCAATTTTTAAAAATGTTTTTCTTTCTGCAAGAAAAATATGGTTTGAGAAAAGGCTATTTTTGTTATAAAGATTTGTCAAACAAATAAAGGAGAAAGAAAGGCAACTTTCTGTAAAAATAGGGTCATGACAAGCTGGGTGCTATGTACATATTGAAAATTATTATTTCAGTTTACATAGAAATTGGATAATATGTCTTGCAAACGGTTTCTGTTCTCACTCAGCAGGCCAAAATCTGCATGCAAAATTATTACTGTTTCTCCAGGACATCACATGTAAATAAGAATATGTTTGGGGGGTTTTTGAATCTGTGAATGCATTTTAAAAACTTGTTTAGAATGAAGACATAAACATAAAACAAACCCATCTGTAGTGGAAAAAATGCATCTTCCAAACAAAATGGAGGCTATCCTACATCGTTTTGCCATGAGCTAGTTACCCAGGTCCATACTGACCTTTCTGCCCTCAGACAAAACTTCCTGCAATCTCATTTAAACCAAAGAATAGGAAACCTCTTCACCAGTTTACTGTACAACTGAACAGCATCCTGAACAAGGGAATTGAAACATAGATAAACCCAACCTTCCATTCTCACTCAGATGCCCCAGTAGTCTAGCTCCTTTTCCCAGCTCTGCTGTCTTCCTGAAAGGCCAGTTTTGCCTAATAATAGAAATAAGCCCAGGTACAGTGGAACCTTGGTTCACAAACCACCGCCAAGGGGCGGGGAGCCGGCCACTGGACTGCAGGCGGAGATGGATCCAGAGACATCCACACAAACCGGAAAGAAAGTGGACGCAGGTTCTCCTCAGCCCTGGAGTGTTTCAATAGCCAAGCCGGTATGAGAGCTGAAGGGGGTGCCCCGCCAAAGGCACTGAGAGTGCTGGCAAGAGAGCATCGGGTCACTGGAGTGGCGACTGATCCCGTAGTTCGATCCCCAGAGTGTATGGGTTGTCGACCCAAGGAATGTGTCGGGTCAACATATTTATTTATTTATTTATTTATTTATTTATTTATTTATTTATCTATCTATCTATCTATCTATCTATCTATCTATTTATTTATTTATTTATTTATTTATTTATTTATTTATTTATTTATTTATTTATTTATGGGAGTTGTATGCCGTCGTATCTCCTGAAGGACTCAGGGTGGCTCACAACAATTTAAAACACAAAATACAAAATTTAAAAAAGTATTAAACCTATGATCCCATAAGTGGCCAATTAAAACCAACCATACAGTGATTAAAAACCCCCACCCCCATCAGTCCAACTCGGCCAGTTGGAAGAGCCATGTTTTGAGGCCATGACGGAAGAACCGGAGATCTGGGGCCACCCGGAGCTCCAAGGGCAGTTGATTCCAGAGGGCAGGTGCCCCCGCAGAGAAGGCCCTCCTGGGGGTTGCCAACCGACACTCTCTGGCTGATGGCACCCTGAGGAGGCCCTCTCTGTGGGAGCACACAGGGCGATGGGAGATGGTTCCTGGCAGCAGACGGTCCTGAAAATACCTGGACCTAAGCCATGTGTGTGTCTGTGGACACACACACCATATTAAACCAAAACTAAACAAAGCATTGCTCTTTATTCATCAGCAAGGTATACAATAAGGCAAGTGGTAACAATAGCAGCAGCAGCAAGAACTATGGAATACAAAGCATGGTTACAGGGAATCCCTTTTTATAGGGTTTTAGTGAGTGGGCAGTCAGAATATCACATGGTCTCTTCAGGAAGGCAGGAAGGCAGGAAGGCAGGAAGGAATTACACAGGAAGTAGCAATTACAGGAATTGTGTGGGTGAACTTCTATGCATCCTTCCTAAGGGATGTTGCTATGTGAAGAGTCTGAACACCTGTTAATAAGTTAACAAACTTTACCTGTCCAGTTCCTCCCCAGTTCCTCCCTCTTGCTGGTCTCTTCTTGTCCAATTATATTTCAGTAAATTGCTATGGCAAACTAGATTTATATGAACTCAAGGAAGACTGCTACTAAAATTGCTCCACAAAGCATTAATCACTTGAGTTGACATATTCTGTCAGTCATTTATACTTCCTATGAAGAGATAGCTGAAGATCTATAGTCTTGATTTTGCTGGGGTCTGATTTTGCAAAACTTCATTTACACTAACAAGCTGAACAGGAAGAGAATATGCATGGGAATTTAACTGAAGAGAGAAAACAGGTACAGTGGTCCCTTGAGTTACAAAATTAATCCGTTCCGAATATATTTTCAGAAGCCGAAAAATTCAGAAGTCGAAAAAGCAGCTTCCGATTGAAATGTATTGGGAATGGATTAATTCGTTCCGGGGCCTGGGAAAAAGACCCAGGCTCCCAGTTTTTTGTGGAAACCTCTTTATGTGGTGCACTTTAAAGGCATGCAAAGTGCACCTCAAAATTAGGTTTCCACACACACACACACACAAAAATAATAATTAAAAAAGATCTTTTTTAGCCATTCCGGACCGGGTCATAAGTCGAGGAAATAGCGGCTGTCATTCAGAAGTCGGGGAAACCGCAGCTAAAAATGCCGGTGGTTTCCCCATTCATAGGTCGAAAAGTTCGGGTGCCGAGTTATTCGTAACTCGAGGGACCACTGTAGTAGAAGGATAGGAGAAAAAAGAAAGAGTACTATTTAATTTCTGCTGACTGTTTCTGATTGCGTTCTTTTTCCTAAGTGTGCTGATTCACTTGAAAGAAAAGTGATTGGGGCAAAGGCAAAGCAAGGAAGATTAGTTAAGATTAGAAAGAAGACTGGAAAATCTTGCACTTGACACAAGTTATGATTATGTAGGAATCCAGAAATTACAAAGTTGGGCAGATAAAAGACTGTGGCACAAAGAGCTTTTCTGCTTTAAGGCTGTGAAATAGATTCCAGGACTTCTCTGCTGATGAGCTTTCTAGATCCCTGGATGAAGGACAGGTGCCAAAAACTTCGAGCATGAGGAGATGACTCTACAAACTGCTTTTGCCCTGAAAAAAGCAAGGCAACCAGGAGGACTAAATCAATATTTTGTCAGCAGAGCAGCTACCAAGAATCAATAGAAGAAATCCTTCTTGGGACATTACCACAATGGAGGATTGGATGGCGAATATGATGAAGTTTGGACAAATTGACATCTCTGATCAGAGAAAATATATTATCTATGTATAATGCAAGCTAGAAATCCATTACATTTTTTGTGTGTAACATAAAAACAATGAATTTATGATCCACGATTTTTAAAATAGAAAAAAAAAGCAAAAGTTATGTTGTAAGCATGGATATGTTGAAGGGCAGAAAATTCACATGGGATCTTGTGGATTACATTCTGCAGCATCTTTCTCTGATCTTTGAGAAATCATGAAAGACAGAGATAATGTCAGAGTAACAAACTAACAGTTGGAAGGGACCTTGGATGACTTCTAATCTTGATTTTAGATTCTAAAATGTCTGTAGCTTGGAAAAGGATCCACGTTCCTATATTGCAAAGATGGAAAATAGAATTCCCAAGTAAGTACTAGCAGATTACTTTGAAATGAGCAGTGGACAAAATTATGGAATAAATTATTAAATAGTTTGTAAGCATTTAGAAAATAATGGATTGTTTGCCAGGGTGTAGCAGCATTTCTGAGAATAAATGACGCCATATCAACCCTTTACTTCAGTTGATTTGGGAATGGACTGGAAAAAGTTTTCCTTCAGCAAAATATTTGGCAAATCTTCTATTTCTGTCAAAAATATGACAAAATGTAAGTTGAAGTATGCTATCACTATATAGATGCTACTTAAAAAACTGTTTCAATGAGTTCTTATCAATGATTCTATGTGAAACTACAGGAATGTGACAGCTGCCAAACCACAGCCTATACTTGTTGGTATGCATTGTTGTAAAGCATCAGTGGTATGGGCTATAAAAATACTAATGGACTATAAAAATACCTGATTCTTAAATTGCAATATGAAGCCAAGCTTGGTGAAGGGTGGGGGCAGGGAGAGAATAGCAAACAGGTCAGAGTATATTTCAGAATCAAAAGAAATCACTGCCCTAGGGAGAAATGTATACCTTACCCATATTTAATGAACAGCAATGTGGACACTTAATTTCCAGAGAAAAAGCTGAATAGTAATTTTAACATAACAGAAAACCTCGGTTTTCAGTTCCATAGTTGTTACCTTGTTGTAAATCATCAGTGGTATTCTCTGGATACCATAATATGATGCTGACAAAGGTAATGAAGTGACATACTAAATACTAAATAGTAATGAAAATAAATATTATACAAGCCTACAAATGAAAAAATAAATACATTGTAATATACAAATGATGGTGGTGATGTATTTCATGCCTGAATGGCAAGGTTTAAAGCTCAGAGTCTTTATTTACAAAGCATTATCAGTTGGCCAGAAGCTTCTGGCAAGCCTCCACAAATCACCGGGCAAAAAGCCAATAGTTCTGATATAAATTGTTTAACTCACAGAAGTATGTAGTGTCCAGAAAGAGTCCAAATTCTTGAGCAGAAACAAAACAAACCACAACGGGAATGAAACAAATCACTGAAGAAGCAAAGCAAACCACAATGGTAACAAGACACAATCCATGACACCAAACCTCACAGTTGTTCTCTGCGAAGGCTGCTTCCAACCACACCCCCTTTAAATTCCTATGAGGGTATGGTCAATTACCGGTCAGCTGTAAATCTCCTGCACTGTTGCAGCCTTCTTAATTGCCTGCAGGTCCTTGCATCAATCAGGGCCTCCTCTCCACTGCTATCAGAAGACAAAGGCTCCTGATACGTAGTGGATGGTCCAGGCACAGTATCAGCAGTCAGTTCCCTGCTTTCCTCTGACTCTGGCTCCAGATCTCCCTCAGAGTCAGTATCAGCTGCTAGATCTGCAGCATGCTGCCAAGCCACAAAGGTGGTTACCATTAAAGCCAGAGGTGGTATTCAGCCAGTTCTGACAGGTTCGAGAGAACCGGTAGTGATCATTTTGACTGGTTCAGAGAACTGGCAAATACCACCTCTGATTGGCCGACACCAGCAAATACCACCTCTGATTGGCTG